>WUAM01000095.1:3159443-3179490 GCA_024336885.1 Actenoides hombroni | reverse complement strand
GTGCCGAGTACAGAGGGACCATCACTTCCCCAGTCCTGCTGGCCACACTATTGCTGATACAAGCCAGGATGCCATTGGCCTTCTTGGCCACTTGGGCACACTACTGGCTCACATTCAGCCAGCTGTTAAACAACACCCCCAGGTCCTTTTCCACCAAGCAGCTTTCCAGCCACTCTTCCCCAAGCCTGCAGTGTTGCAGGGGGTTGTTGTGGTCCAAGTAAAGGACCTAGCACTTGGCTTTCTTGAATCTCATCCATTGGCCTTGGCCCATCAATCCAGCCTGTCCAGACCCTTCTGTACAAGCTTATTACTCTCAAGCATATCAACATTCCTGCCCAACTTGGTGTTGTCTGCAAACTTACTGAGGGTGCTTTCAATCCCCTCATCCAGATCATTGATAAAGATATTAAAGAGGACAGACCCCAAAACTGAGCCCTGAGGAACGCCATTTGTGACCAGCCACCAATTGAATTTAAATCCATTCAACAGAAGTCTCTGGGCCCAGCCATCTAGACATTTTTTTATCCAGGAAAGTGTATACCCATCTAAGCCATGAGCAGCCAGTTTCTCCAGGAGAACGCTGTGTGAAATGATGTCAAAGGCTTTACCAAAGTCTTAGGTAAACATCCACAGACTTTACCTCATCCACTAAGCAAGTCAGTTTGTTGTAGAAGGAGATTAGGTTAGTCAGGCAGGACCTGCCTTTCATAAACCCATCCTGACTGCGTCTAATCACCTGGTTGTCCTGGATGTGCCAGGTGATGGCACTCAGGATGATCTGCTCCATGACCTTCCCTGGCACCGACGTCAGGCTGACAGGCCTGTAGTTCCCCAGATCCTCCTTCTGTCTCTTCTTATAGATGGGTGTCACATTTGCTAACCTCCAGTTAACTGGAACCTCTCCAGTCAGACAGGACTGCTGATAAATGATGGGAAGCGGCTTGGAGAGCACTTCTGACAGCTCCCTCAGTACTCTTGGGAGGATCCCATCCAACCCCATAGACTTGTGTGTGTCTAAGTCATGTAGTAGAAGAAAGGCCATTCCCTCCAGTCCTTGTGCTTCAGAAGGGCTGTAGCTGGGACACCTATAGTCAGCTTTCATTTATATTTCTTGCATTTAAAAATCAGGATCTTCTAAATTCTTTCAGTTTCTTAAACTTCAGGTAGATTTCTATCCTGTGCCCACTGACATATTTGCAAAGCTAAATTAGTCATGCACATGTCCCTTCTGCACCTGCTAGATGAAGTGTGCTGATGAGCTGTGAGGGTTTTCCCAGGAAGAGGTGGTGTTCTACAAACTGTTTTCTTATGGGGCTTTAGGTGTGTTTTTCCTTTGAGTATTTTCTCAGTCTGTTTTTACTGCTGCTGTGTTTAGGAAGGCTTATGTTGGTGAACATGGCAGAGGGATGCTCCATGCAGTAGCTGAATCTGCACAAGGCAGCAGCCAACTCCAGAGAGAAACACATCCCTAGAGACTGGTGTGATAGAAAAATTATATTCTTTTGCCTGACATTAAACCAAAATATCACATTTCAGTTGAGTCACCCACAAACCTCTAAAGAATCAGGTAGAAGATTGTGGCTATTCTCTTGACTGCAATTAGCAGGTGATTTTAAAAAGCCTGAAGTCACCTGCTGCTGACAGATCAGGTGGAAGACAGCGTTTCCTTCTGTAGCATTGCTCTGTCTGTCTCTCTCTTAGATATACACACACACATGTGCACATTTTTTCCTTTTTCTCCAGTCTCCACTTCTTTTCCTTGCACTTTGTAGTGATTCCAGTTTCAATTGAGGGACACTTCACACTTTCTTAGCTTCAGAAATTACTTCTTATTTACAGCTCCATGACTGCAGGAACTGTACCAGTTTTTCCTGCCATTTTTCTTTGGAGCTTCAGTAAGGGCAGCTTCAAACACAGGAGCTGCAGCTTTGTAGCTCAGCTGCAAACAGATGACCTGCTCCATAGAGACCATGCAGGCAAAAGCCCTGCTTGAAGTGCAGCCTCCTGCATCTGCTGGCTGGGACCTGTATGCCGATGTCTTTGACTACTTGAACCAAACCAGGTCAGATTGGCAAAGTTCTACTTTTCAACCCCTTTAAATCTGAATAAACTAAAAATTGGTGTGGATGCTCAAATTATATTACAGCCACTCTTGACAGAGGCATGCACATGCAGGGTTTAATCAAAAGTTTAATCAAACCAGTACAAAGCTGCACCTTTAAACGGATCCACCTTTCAGTTTAGCACTGAACCTTTGACACGACATAGCTGGATCAATACTGGGTCAAAAAAAGACCACTCTTGTAAATTTTAGGTTAACTATCATGGGCCTCATGCTCTTCTGCTTTACTTCGGTAGTTATAATGCAGGCATAAGTCCATCAACTTCAGTCACTCTTCTTCTAAGCTTGATGGGGAAGGGGGAATGACTCACACACGCTTTATTTCTTGTCTGGTTGAAGTTACAATTGCTAAAGCAAAATTGGTTTGTGTTTTGATTTCCCAGAACTTATAAAAACAAAACAGGCAGCTGAAATTGTCATGATGAGTTAGGCAAATCATTCAGGAATGATGTTGAACATGAAGAATATTTTGTGTTGTTATGATATTCATTGCTATCTGGAGAATCTGAGACAGAAACCTGAAGAAATCAGCTTGAATTCCTCTACCCTGCTGCTCTATAGAAAGAGAAAAAATTTCTACTGACCAGAAATGGACATGAAGCAAATAGGCTTTTATTAAGTGTCTGTACACTTGCTGTTTTTGGAAGTAGAAAACATTTTACCTTAAGCGCTCGTACATGCAAAAAAAAACACGAGCAAAAAGCCAGCACGGCATGTCCTAATACAAAATGAAATATGACCTTTTAAGGCACTTTAAGCTTCTGAAAACTAAATGCTAAATCTATATATAATTCAAAGTATATTGGCTAAACTAGATGCTGGACTCAAACCTGTCCTGAATAAAACCATTCTCACATTCAGGTTTTGGCTTTATTTATTCTCCATGGTTTTTAAAAAAGCTTTTAAATTTTCACTGTTATTAACCAATTTACTGCATGGGGAAACCTGCTGTCAGAAGCAGAGTAGCTGCCGTGCCCATGCACGCATGGAGCTCTGAAAACCCAAGTGCTCAAGGGTTCAGTCCAGTGAAGGTGTCTAGAAGTCAGATGCTGCTGGACCCAATTCTGGAGACTGCCATGGCAGAGTCCAGAGCCACACATGGGCCTTCAGGCCGTGGATAAAATGAAAGGTGAAATATTGCAAGGTAACATTCACCTCCTGGTCCTCACCACCAAAGTGAATTAGCTGTTCGCTAAATCAGTAGGTTCTTTCAATAAAAATGTAAAGTATTGGATACTGACGCTTGAAGATCCCATAGCTTTCTTTGGTCTACAAATTACTATGCTATCATGTTATCAGGGATTCAAAACCTTGAGTCAAACCTAATTTTATCCTGTTAAAACTCCTGTTCACTCTTATTTTGAAAGGAATTCTCTTGGAAATAACTTTAAAAGTTATTCAAGTTCAAGTATCACTTCTGCATGGAGTATGCATATTTAATAGCCTCATCACACAGATTTAAAGATTTCTGATACAAGTGAGTATGACGAGATACTAAGAACTTAAATAAATTTGGATATTGAGGGTTGTCTTGTTGATATATTAATAAAGACAGGTATTCCTTGGCCTTGACAGTTCTTCCCACCCCCAAATAAACTAACTCACTTGATTCTTTTCCCTTCACTCCTTCTTGAATATAATTTCCAGAACTTTTTCTTACTGTTTAAGAGCATGTTGGCTGTTTATGTGCCACTGCTTAAACTCACAGTCACATATGGCTCAGTTCTCCAACAACCACCATGTGGATAACAGCCAGGGGAAGAACTTGGCCCAGCATGTGTCTAAAGCAGAGGGAGATTGTCAAATATGGGAAACTGCCACTGCAAAAACAGCAGACGTGGACAAATACTAGATGATCGCCCAAACAACCTATTAATGAAATTACCCACTCGTTAGCCTAACATATTTGAAATATAAACAGAAAATCCACAAAATACTGGCATTTGAAATGTGTAACATGATTTTTTTAGCTCCTTGGACTCATCACCTGAATATCAATGCTTATAGTACGTACAGTTCAAACCACAGTAAGTGTTATTTAGTGCTGCATTTGCATGGCCAAACACTGTGCTTTCAATGTGGAAACACTTTGGACAGAAACTGTTCAGTGTCCAGCAAGACTGGACTGGAAATGTATAAACTCCACGCAAGAAAAATAAAGTTTTAGTCCTAGTTCATCATTACAAATTATGCCTTCTGGAGCCAAATCTGCACTGCAGCCACTGCATGAGCAGAGCCCTCCTTCAAGTAACCCTGTCAGGGAGACAGCTTGAATAAAATTACTCCCTTTAGTTATAAAAACTGAGCCCAGAGCAATGCTTGGAGCATTTCCTGCCTTTTCAGCCCATGTGTCAGTGTGTTTTTAAGTATTCATTTGTTCCTATGCTGCACTACATTGACATTATGGTTCATTTTCCAAACCATCTGGAAGACCAGTGCCTATTTCCTTACCAAGATCACTTCGGTATCAAGATTAACAACAAAATGAGCTCAGAAAAAGGTTCAACATAATATATTTTTAGTAAACCAACGTTCATACTATGTATCAAAAATACTCCTATGATGCAATGAAACTATTTCTTAAAGAACTGTTTGAAATCTCTTGTAAAGAGACAGTGAAAAAAAAAAATCTATAAATGGAGAAGTGACCTTGAAAAGGAACCCAGAAGTTAAATGTGAGTGCCTGCAGAGTATGACATGATCTATTTATTCCCCGTGTCTTAGGGCATTAGTGAGGGATTTGCCCCTAGACACCAGAATGTGAATTTAAATATCATCATTCCTGATGCTGTGCTACACCAAGCACACAAAGTCCTCAGTTGCCCTAATTCAGAGAACAGATTATTCCTCATTTTAAATATAAAACCAAATATTTTCCCCTCTCTACTGCAAGAAAGAGTTGGAGCAAGACTGTATTGGCAGCCTTAAGATTCCAGAGAGATCTCTGAAAATCATTTTTATAGTATAAAATTACTCCCTTCACTAGACAGAGAAGCCAGTTGGGCAGCTCCAGGTTTGACTCCCCATGGCTGTCCCATCCCCCTGTTGCTGGACATGGGGTGTTCACAAGCCAGCCAAATTCTGTAAAGGAAGCATTTGAGAAAAGTAAATGGTCATTTATCCGCACTAGTTCTTTTTTCTCCTTTTTCTGAAAGAGACAAGCCCCAGGGAAATACCATTCCTGTATACAGTGCTGTCACAGGATTGCTCTTCTCATTGCTGGTAGGCATGGGCCACCCAAGGTCACATTCTGCATTTTCAGCCAGAGACACAATTTCACTATGAAAACTATCTTTTGGGGGACATGATATATATCATTTGTGGAAGGAAAGCCATTTTTTACCATTTTTGGACTAAACATGCATAAAGCTCCTTAAAAGTCAGCTGAGGAGCAGGCATGACACCTTCAGGACTCCCCATCTACAGAGCAATTGGATGCTCTCAGAGTCTGCTGCTTCTCCCCTCCTGAGCCCTTCATTGTCCCACTCAGGTTAACCTAGTGGGAGATCATCCACCTGCTCTGCCTGCTTCTGCCCATGCAGTGGCCCTGCCTTCCTCATCCATCTGCCCCCACCAGTCTCAAAGGCAGGGCTGGCAGTGAAGTGCCAGCCTGTTGTGGTTCCTCACATCTTGGTGAGATGATGTGGAGTGACGTCTGGTGAGACGCCTGTTGAGATGCACTGGTGGCATGCCTGCGGTGCTACCTACTGGGATGATACCTGGTGGGATGTCTGCTGTGATGCGCACTGAGATGCCATGGTGAGAAGCCTGCTGTGACACCTTCTACATTTAGTCATCTTTCAAGACAACTGAGACCAAGCATTTAAATCCTTGTTATTTTTTTTTCTTTCACCAGAGTACATGTGCATGTGTTCTGTCTGCAGGGTGCAAATATATTTAAATATTTGGGTTTACAGGCTCTGTCTTGTTCTGTAAGGAACAGCCTCAGATGGCCCAGGCTCCAAAGTCATGCTTCCAGCTAGCGCTTACCAAGGCTTTCAGTCTGCCCTGAACTCTAGCAGCAAAAGAGCAGCTATTAGCTGTTAGACCCCCTCCTGCAACTACAAGTGATGCTCTTTGCAGCCAGCAGCCCTGACATGGGCACAGTAACAACAGGTTCAGACCACAAGCACATTTGGCAGTTTTTCAGCAGCTGAAAACTTTCTGGAAACACTTTGCAGTGCCTGACAATGCCCCTGAGGGCCTCCAGGCAGCTGCAGCAAGGGAAAGACTTCCCTGTGACCAATGTCAGACTGGGCAGAGCATCCTGTCCCATACCCCAAAAGAACCCTCTTATTCACTAGGAACCACATGGAAAAAATTGCATCTTGCTCAACTTTCCCGGACCCCTTGGGCATCAGAAAGGAGCTTCTGCACAGACAGCACTGCTTATGCCTGCTGAACCCGTGCTGCAGGAGTGGAAGAGCATTTCATGCACATGACCATGAATTGCTTAGAAGAAGAGGCTGTGTATGCAGTGAAGGGTCAGTCACAATGTCACACACATTGAGTGCCTCTGTTTCTGCTGTTAGCTCCATGTTCACCTCTCATCTCCTCACTCATAGCTCAGATACTTGTATGAGATGTGTAGCAACCCTCTTGCTTATATTCTAGGAAAGTCTTCTCCAGGATGCCTTCAATTCTGATTTTGAATATTAGGGAATAACAAAATGCAGACTTCTTCCATGTAACATTTCAGAATGCATTACCCATTGCAATACCTACCTAATATAGATTCTTGGCCATTAAGGTTATTACTACATTCTAAAATTGTGTTGGCAGCCACACAGAACTGCTGTGAGAAACTGTGGAATTAGATTTATGAAAATTACTTTAAGTGAAATTGTACAGTTGTACTTTTCCAAGTGGGACTCACGTTAGGAATTATCTTTAAAATCTAAAACAACATGGGTGAAATTGGTCTATATTCAATGTGTTGTGATTTTAATGAACTGCGATTATCCTAAAGCAATAAAAAAAGTTAACATAGATTGCTATGCACACTTTGCAATGTAATTAATGACTCTGTCAACATATTCCATACTGGAATCTTAATATATATCTACAATTTTTAAAATACGAGAATTTCTGTAATACAGTTAAGGCAAGTCAAGTTTTATTAGATGAAGAGATGTTGAACACAGTAATGTATTTCTTCATTTGGTCCAGGTATATGGCCTGGTTTTGAATTTAATATTTTCTCAAAATGCTGAGTGACAGCAGATACTCTCTGAACAACCTTACCGCCCTGCAGGTGCCAAACATTTGCTCAGCCCAGAGTAAATCTCTCCTTGCTATTCAGGGTGCCTGCAAGAAACCAAGGGATGCATTTCTCCCAGACTACAGCTGTGACACTTCGGGGCTTGAAACAATGGAGAAGACAAAAACACACATATCCAGGTACTTACATATATTATATTTCCTAAACTACAAGTGAATTAAAGCTCAGATTTATCTCACCTAAGGATGTACTTGAAGCAGCGAAGTCCTAGGATCCTGTGCCACTCTAGGATGCCTATGCAGTCACTGCATGAGCTGAGCATCACTGAAGATGGGCTCAGTCCTTGTAAGATCTTGTTTCCTTCCTGAAGCTGCATGGTTTTCTTCACTGTCTAACAGCCTATAGCAGCCACATATCTCATATGGCAATCTGGGCTATGTATCTTTGCCGTAGGTGATCCTGTTCTGGCACAGGGGTTGGACTTGATGATCCCTGAGGTCCCTTCCAACCCCTACCATTCTGTGACTCTATCAGGAGATGAGGAGGTGAATGTGGAGTTAACAGCAGAGACAGAGGCACTCGATCCGTGTGACACTGTGACCCTTCACTGCGAATGCAGCCTCTGCATCTAAGCGATTTGTTGGACATGGGAGGAGAAAGACATCTGCTGGTATAAAGCCACTCAGTGTCTCTCGACATGCAATTTCCTATAGAAATAAGAAACATTAAAACTTTAAAGTTTTTGTGTTTATATTTTCTGGGAAAAAAAAATAACCTCACAGAGCAGGTAAGAGATGAACCTGCTCAGGCTCCTAGAGTGTGAAAAGGAAAAGGAGAAATACCATATATCTGTCCATTTACTGAATTCTGCAGTGACATTTTAGCAGCTGGAGAACTTCAATACTCATGGTGGTCTCTGGCTGATTTTACTATCAGGATAAAGAACAGAATGGGTGTATATGGTATATATGCATAAGGTATTATCCACTATTACCTATGACATTTAAGATGGTCTTATCGTTTAAGGTGATGTCATGCTCTCAGTTTATTAGAAATCAATTCTCCGTGCTCAGCAACAATGATGGGAATTATTTCTGGACTAAAAAAAGAAAAGGTCTTCATATTTCTCCATCAGCATGGCAGGTAACAACAAGCAAAATATAAAGCAGGTGGCCTGGGAGGTCTGATTCCCAGTTAGGGCTCTATTCCTGGCTCCCCCAACTTCCAGATTAGTCATTTCTCATGACTCTGCTTAACCATCTGTGCTTCTCAATACACATTCACACCTCAGCTGGCAGCAGCCTGACAACGGTGAGCTGACAATTACTGTGACAATAGCCAACAGTAGGTTGATCAAAATGTAAATATACTTTTCTAAATTAAAAAAAACCTCTTGAGAAGATGGTGCCCAGGGCTGTGGAGATAAGTGTTAGCATGAGGAATTATGCTCAGTGTACTGCTGGTCCTCAGCAGATCCTCTTAAAATCAAATCATTACCTTAGTATTGCTCATCCTTCTCATAAAAATGCCGGGCAGTCAATTAATTAACATTTAAATGTATTTAAACCTCTTGATGAAAACTGCTCTATGAAGCAAAGTACATCATGAGTGCTGGTTAAATATGCAAAGGACAAAGTGTGCACATTTTCTACTGTGAGGTCACATTAAGTTTGTATTCTTTGAAAAAACAGGTTAAGCCTGTGACTGTCAATTAGTTGCAACAGCGTAATGTTCATGTGTGACTTTCATCAGAAGTGCTTCACATTTTGTGAATTACAGAGAGATGAATAACAAAATACTGCATTTTAGTGAGTCATTATCTGTATCTGACAGTTACAGCAAATGAAGCACGGAAAGCTAGACCATTCTATCTGACCAAGTCTTGGGAACTAAGTGTGATTTAGGCTGTTTCTTGTTGATGGAAGCATTTACACTCTTACAGCAAAACTAAGTATTTTGCTGAATCTCTGTCCAAGTGACTAAATAGAGCATCAGACACAAAGCTGCAGTTTTGTGCCAGGATCCCGACCGCAGCTTTGTGTGCCTTCCCTAGGTCACACTGGTCCAAGGGATGAGGCCAGCACTAGTTGCTCAGGTTCACCCATTCAACCACCTCAGCTTGCATCATGTGGGGCAAGGGACTTGCCTGAATGCATTCTCCTTTGAGGTAGATCACATCTGTCAAATAAATATATTTGATTTAAAGATGGCTCATAGTTGAGGACTGATCATGACCCATGGCATTTTTTTTTCCAAAAATCAAATATCTTATTAAAATGATTTATTAATACTGGTCTCTCTCCTCCATCTAGCTTTGACTTCAGCCACTGGATTTTGTTGTGACTTTATCTGATATACTGGAAAGTCCATAATGAAATTTGTTCCTCAAATAAACAGCTACAGGGAACAAAACTGACTCTCAGTCTTAACTTGGTTGAGCTAAGTAGGTGAGCTCATTAAGAGTATTTTCCCAATACTTCATTACATCTGTGACTCACCCCTAAACTGTCCCAGTGTTAAATGATTGCTGAAAACATCACAGCTCAAGAATTATTACAACGCTGCCAAATGAAGAGGTACAATAACTCATCTATTCCTACTTGATCTTTTCCTGCCTGCCTGTGTTTTCCCTGGTAGCATTAGGCTTTTCCATAGTGTGAGAGGAAAATTCAGGCTGGAAGGGACCTCATCAGGCTGGCCCAAGACCAGCCTCAGCTGCTCAGAGCTTCACTCAGCTGGGTCTTGAGAGCCTCCAAGGAGGGAGTCTGCAGAGCCTCTCTGGATGGCTGGGGTGGGTCTCCTCATGGGAAAAAAACTTCTCCTTATGCCCATCCAAACCTCTCAGATTTTAGTTTGTGCCCGTTGCCTCTCGTCCTCCTGCCCTGCACTGTCAGGCAGATCCTAGTTCTGGCTCCTCTATGCCCTCCTCATAGGCACTGGAGCTGCCCTTGGGTTCTCCCAAACCCACACATTTTGGGGAAGGAGCAAAGCCTCATTCTGTATAACCAGGATCACCAGATAAGTCACTACCTCCTGCTCTTCAGCAATAATTTGGCCATGGCTGGAGGTGATTTGGGCTGCTTGGCATCCACAAGCTGTCCTCCCTCCTTTTTTACCCATTTCCTGAAGTTTGGGTCAGCTGCAAGTGTTACCAGTAACGATTTTACTATCTTCCAGTTCAGTGATGATCTGATTTGTCTGAGGCAGTCCAAGTAGAAATTAAACTTCAGCCTGCCCAAATAAGGAAGGCAGACATGGCAATAATAGCAGCAGTGTTAGCAAAGCCTTACCTCATGATGCTGGAATTAGGGTGGGCCACCAACCACATTACCCAGCCTTCTGCATTGGTGGGGTCTTTACTGGCATCTGTCACCAGGAGGGATGTGAACTGTGAAATGAGGTATTTAAATTGGAACTGATGTAGTGATAAACTGGTTTTGATGAGCTGCTAATGCATTATTACATTTTATACACTATGATTTTTACAATGCCTGATGCCACTTCCCGCACCTTGCACAATCCCTGTGTGCTGCTAGAGGCTTTGAGGAAAATTATTTGGTTTATGGCTACAAATGAGATGGGGATCTGGCCTGTACTGGAGTTGGCCCCTGACATCCTCATGCACATAAGTCAAGCCAAATGGGCAGATTTCAATAATGATGGCAATAATGAGTCACTTCAAATCAAATGCTGTGACCCAATTGTACTGGTGGTTGGACTTCTACAATGCTGACAAACCTTTTTTTAATAATTATGATGAAGAGAAAAAACTGTAAAGAAAGTCAGATTTACTGTTAATTTCTCAATAGCATAGGGGCAAACTTTCCTATTATTTTCCTATTATTTCCTACTAATGCACTGATAAAATGTACAGTATTATCTAAATAATTGTCTAATTGTCTAACTAAGCATCTCCTTATTTTTGAAGACCAAGAAACATTTTCATTTATGTCCAATCCACCATCACATGATCGATTAGAAAAGGAGAGAGAATTAATTTCTGATCCATTGATGAATGGAAAAAGCTAATTAGTTTTATAGTATTCTCTCATCTCAGACACTTCACAAGACCCGGATAGAACAATCCATACACAGCCCCTCTGGCTTCAAGCTCCACAGTGTCTAAGCACCGTCAGGACACACAGTGCCCCAAGGGTCAGGGACCTTGCACTGCTTCTGGTACTGCACTGGGATCAAGTCTACCTCTTAAAACCTTCTACATCACTCAGCAGATCACCATGTCTCTGAGACCAATGTGAAGAAAATGGTAAAATATTTCCAGCATCCAATTTGCAGAAGAGGTTGTCTCTGACTTGGTCTTCTTGCACAGGAGGTGCCAGAACTACCTGGCCAGGTGGTTCTGGGGATAACACTCCCTGCTCTCTGCTCTGGCCCCTGGCACACAACCCTTCCTACCCTTTATGTTGATAGTCTCAGGTGCCTTCAGTTTTATTATTCAAGCAATATTATAATTAGATTCATATATAAATTTCACAGCACCCATGTCCCTCCCCAGGGGAAACAGAGGTGGTGGTGCAGTGCTCCAGTTCCACACATGTCCTCATGCTTGAGGTTTTTTTCTTTTTTTTTAAACACAGAATTTTTCCCATGAAACAGGAAGAATTTATGAAGCCTGACCGACCTGGTTGTCCTGAAAACTATTTCATACAAGATGACAGATGGAAAATGAGATCTATATAACAGCGCTGAAAATATCCACCTAAATGGACTGTGCTGAATGAACTGGTGACTCAGCTCTAGGCCAAATCCTGCCAGGATCAAATGAGCTGAAGCATATGAGGGTGAGACCCCCATGATGGCAACATTTCCAGGCCGGGGAGCAAATTTGGCATTCTCACTTTAGCTCTGTTCTGGGAGAAAAAGAAAGCAAATCTATTTCATTAGAAGAAGTGTAGCAGGACACAGTGTTCCTGAAGCTGCTGCCCCTGAACCTACTACACTTCCACCTCCTTTCCTCCACAGCCTCTTCATGTCTACCCTATAACATAAAGAAATAACAGTGTCTTGCACAAATATGCCTTATATAGCTTTCAACCAGCTGCTCCAAATACCAGTCACAGCCTAACAAAGCCTCCGGCGCAGGTTGCGGGGCAGAATGCAGCCCCTCTCCCTTGCAGTCATGCTGGTACCACCATCCAAACTAAACTGCTTTAAAGTTTCCAATCTCTGATCTGTCAACACCCACTTCCTTCTCCATCTCCCCTCCCTAAGGGCCAGAAGTCAGGCTGCATCTTCTTCAAATGCAGTCCAAACGGATGCCTGAGTAAACAGAAGGCAGGAAACCTAGCTGTGCATCAAAATTCACATGCTGCTGTCTTGCCCATGGGGATGCCACCCCACATTCAGGCACTTCTAATCTGAACAAAACATGTGCAGTGAACACATCCAGCCGTGCACTGACTTTGCAAATGTCAATTTGCTGCTCATCTCCCAAGATGAGATGCGGACCAGTCACCAGTGTGATACCACCTCTATCAAACATAATATTCAGAAACATCCCAGGTTGTTTTCTTTTTGTAAAACCTGATTTTCTGGGGGCAAGTAGTTCTTAAAAAGGGCAAATTGTTTCCAGAATGAATCTATAAAGGATGCTGCAGTAACACCTGCATGCTGTAGTGTGACCAACAGTAACTTCTTGAGGTGGCAGCAGTCACTTTGGCCACTCTGACCTGGGAAATTGAGTCTCTGCAGACATACACACCTTGCTCAAACATTGACCTGCTTGAGCGGGTCCATGGTGGAGGGCCATGAAGGAGGGCCATGAAGGAGAGCCATGAAGATAATCAGGGGGCTGGAGCACCTCCCCTGTGAGTACAGGCTGAGAGTGTTGGGGGTTGTTCATCCTGGATAAGAGAAGGCTCCAGAGAGACCTTATATCAGCCTCCCAGTACTTCAACAAGGCCTAAGAAAAGCTAGGGAGAGACTCTTTCTTGGGGATGGTAGTGACAAGACAAAGGGCAGTTGTTTTAAACTGAAAGACGGTAGCTTTAGATCAGATGTTAAAAAGAAGTTCTTCATTGTGGGGGTGGTGAGACACTGGAATAGGTTGTCCAGGGAGGTTGTGGATGCTCTATCCCTGGAAGTGTTCAAAGCCAGGCTGGATGGGGCTTTGAGCAACCTGGTCTAGTGGGACATGCCCATGTCCATGGCAGGGGGTTTAGAACTAGATGATCTTTAAGGTTCCTTCCAACTCAAACCATTCTATGATTCTATGTTCAAAAGCAGCTAACAACGCCAAGTAACCCCAGCTCTAGCAGGAGCTGAACTTAGGAAACATGCTTAGCAATGAACACCAGCAAAGCAGAGAGATGCCAGTGCAGCAGCTCTGGGCGCAAGGCCTGTACAAGCCCTTGTCCACTGCTGGTTCTGTGGGTAGGTGCCTGTGGCTGGGACAGCAGCCAACTCTGTGCCCAGACCTGCCATCTCATCTCTTCTCTGATCACAGCTTTTACTTTTCAAGGAAACCTAAGTGTCATATAGCTGTGTAAAATCCACGGGGCAGTTCACAGGACTCATAGTCACTTTGTGGAAGGAAGAGTGTGGCTTGCAACCTAACACAGCTCTGGGCTTGTGAAGTCAAACATCTCAGCAGTCCTGGGGAAGACATACAAAGAGAAAGGAGTGCCTCATACCAGCTACTTGAGTCTGCTTCTCATCCATTATGAAAATGTAATTTAATAGCTGTGGTAGGGAGGAAGCATCTTCAGAGAGAAGATCTAGAGGAAGTGAAGACTGGTCTGTTATTTTCATGGATGAGGGCTGGGAGTGCTGCTCACTCAGTGGGGAGCATGTCAAAAGCAAACTCAGCACTGTAGAGAGAACCAGGCTGACTGAAGAAACTGCCTTCATTTTTCCTTTATAAATTTTGTTGTCTTTTTTTTTTTTTTTAATTATTATTTTAAAGGCATGTGAAATCTCTTTTATAATAATTACATGAATTCAAGTACTTACTATTACCCTTGGCTGTGATAAAGCTCCAAGACTTTCAAGACCCTCCTGGATCTGTTCCAGTGTGGCCTGCCCTAGGTGTTCCTGCACTGGCAAGGGGGTTGGACTCAATGATATTCAGAGGTCCCTTCCAATCCCTACCATTCTATGATTCTATAACTGGCAAACCCTGTTAAGCAAACTGAGGCACCTCTGAGAAACCTCACGTGTTGGGATATTTCATATGAATCCCCACTGCTCTCTTGGCTCCTTTTGGACTGTTTCAGGTAGGCCTGCAAGCTTCTGCAGAAATGTAACAACAGCTAGCTGACCACAAAATGCACTTCACTGCCCTTTGACAGATCACTAGCAACGTAGCAAAGGTTAAGAAAAAACACAGAAGCAATCAAGTCATTAAAAAACACAACAACGCAAAAAAAAACTAATGACAACACCAAGCTGAGTGGTGCTGTTGACACACCTGAGCAACAGGACATACCCAGAGGGACATGGACAAGCTTGAGAAGTGGGTCCATGTGAACCTCATGATCTTCAACAAGGCCAAGTGCAAGGTCCTGCACTTGGGTCAAGACAACCCTCAGCAACAATACAGGCTGGGGGATGAAGGGAATGAGAGCAGCCCTGTGGAGAAGGGCTTGGGAATACTGGTGGATGAAAAGCTGGACATGAGCTGACATTGTGCACTCACAGACCAGAAGGGCAACTGTATCCTGGGCTGCATCAAAAGAAGCACAGCCAGCAGGTCAAGGATGTGATTCTCCCTCTCTACTGTATTCTCTTGACACCTTCAGCACTGTGTCCAGCTCTGGGGTTCCCGGTACAAGGAAGACATGGACCTGCTGGAGCGGGTCCAGAGGAGGGCCATGAAAATAACCACAGGGTTGGAAAACCTCTCCTCTGAAGAAAGGCTGAGAGAGTTGGGGTTGTTCAGCCTGGAGAAGGCTCTGGGGAGACCTTATTGTGGTTTTTCAGGACTTAGAGTGGCTTATAAGAAAAATGAGGACAGAATTTTTAGCAGGGCCTGTTGTGACAGGACAAGGGATGATGGTTTAAAGAGGGTAGACTTAGACTACATATAAGGAATACATGTTTTACAATGATGGTGGTGAAACACTGCAACAGGTTGCCCAGAGAGGTTGTAGATGTCCCATCCCTGCCAACATTTAAAGGTCAGGTTGGACAGGACTCTGAGCAACCTGATCTAGTTAAAGATGTCCCTGTTCTCTGCAGGGGGGTTGGACTACATGAGCTTTAAAGGTCCCTTCCCACCCAAACCATTCTCAGATTCTATGATAACCCCAACTTTGTGTCTGGAATGAGGAGCAAGAAGCTGATAGATACACAGGTTTGACAGAGATGTCATGTTTACTAAGAGCTGAGGAACAGTTTCCCATGTAAGTAATTAATAATAAATGACAGAAAGGAAACCCTTTCTTTCAAAGAAAAGCTAAAATACATGAGTAGTATCTGGAAAAAGAGGAATCGTGGATAGCAAGGTGGGAGTGTGCCTTGGACCAGGGCTGGGAAGCATGAACAGGGAGGGTTGTGGCAGTGCAGGGAGTGTTCTGAACACACCAATGTGGTGGCTTCCCACATTCAGCTTCTCCACCTGCAGCTTGGGAGAAGACTTCCTTAGACTCAAATTTGACAGCCTGTTCCAGCTTACCATGACATTTGGGCGAGTATGGCTCTGAAACCTGTTACTTTACAAGGAATTTACATCCAAGCATTTCTTGCTTTCTTATTATTAAGGTACACAGCTGACTTTTTTACATCAACAGCTTACAATGATGTTTCCCAATATGGATCAATCATTTCACCTTAAAAAGTGCTGCACTCCACAGGCACGATGCTGATAGCAAAACACCTTAATGGAACAGTGCTCTTCCTGCATCCAAGGAACTTATATTCATAGGAAAGTACACTGCAGATACAAACCATATAACATTAAATAGCAATCATCTACATCCATTCAAAACCTATCTTTTCTGTCTTTATAACTGTGACAAGGACATAGCTGGCTTTTGTCCAGCAGCAGGCTTTTCTCGCAGGGTTTGAAATCCCAGATGTGTTACCATAAATAACAGGCAGTCCCTGACCATGGAGATACACGAAATTTCATGCAATTTATGGTGAAAATTAGGTTTGTGAAATTACTCTCTGCTCTTTTACCAAGACTTCTCAGCTGTGAGAGCTTGTCCACTTGAAGAAATTAATCACACAAGCTGCATGGCCAGATCTCCAATATAAACAAGCCTCTGTTTCTGCAGAAGCATTTTAGTTGATATAAAATGCAAGAATTTAAGTACAAACTAACAAAACTGAGAAATAGCTATTTTATCAAATAAAAAAAAACTTTACTCATCAAAGAATCTGGTTGCCTTTCACACTATTACTTGAGAAAAACAACCCAATACTAGCTGATTAGATTGAGTGGCATTTGCCAACATGATGTGACCCCTCCAAAAGACAAGACATTCTTAGGATATTGACTATTTTAGCAATGCATATGACTAGCTGATAAGATAGTCCTCTGAGAGCACTGAATGGGCAATAAGAGGTACCTAAGAACTACAGTGCTATAACACCATCTAGGGGACTTAGTCTCAACTTATGTGAGAGACACGTGCAGCTGGCAGCCCAGTGCTTGGTGAGAAGGGTACCACTGTTAAATAGAACAGCACATCCTCCCTTTCCCTGCCTTTTCCATACGACTGATTTGTCACACAGCTCTTAAACCCTCCTATTTTTAACTGTACTACAGGTCTTTCACCTTTTTTTTTCAGTTTTCATCTATTTTTACCATGTTTTTATTGTGCTACTCTAGTCTTCATTTTCCCTGCCTGTTACCTTCAATAATGCCTGATTATATATAAACCTAAGTATGTGCTATACAAAATCAAATACTTTAAGAGGGATTAGACTGGTTAAACGGAATTGAAAAAGAAAATTGTTTTTAAAAGTGAGTAAACCCGTGAATGTAGAACCATTTGCTACAACAAGAAAAAGTAAAATCAATCCTGACTTTGCAAAATGAACGTTCAGCTTCTGTTCACATCAAGATTAGCACTGAGGAGCACCATGCATCTCGCCCTTCCTTCTGTTCATCCCAGGCTTTTCTGAGTTCAGCTGCAGTCAAAATCCTCAGTTCATACAGTGTATGGGCACTATGGGTCTCACTGTTTCTGAAAAAGGTAGAAACATAGGTTTGAGTTGGAAAAGACTTATAAAGATCATCTAGGTCAACTCCCCTGCCATAGGCAGGAACACCTTCCACTAGACCAGGTTGCTCAAAGCCCCATCCAACCTGGCCTTGAACACTTCCAGGGACAGGGCATACACAACTTCTCTGGGCAACCTGTGCCAGTGTCTCATCAATCTCAGCACAAAAAAAAATTCTTTCTTACATCCAATCTAAATTGACCTCCTTCCATTTTAATAGTGCTGCTTCTTCTGTGACTACAGGCCTTGCTAAAAGTCTCCCTTCATTATTCTCGTAAGGATTGAAAAGATCCCTGGAAACTTCTCTCATCCAGGCTGAACACCAACTCTCTCAGCCTGTCCTCATAAGGCTGTTTCAGTCCTGTGATCACTTTCATGGCCCTTCTCTGGACTCTTTCCAACAGGTTCATGTCTTTCCTGTGCTGAGGACCACAGAGCTGGATGCAGTACTGCTGGTGGGGTTTCACCAAAGTGGAGTAAAAGTGAAGTGTTCAATAAAAAAATCAAATTCCAGCTGATATGCACTGTAATGAGAAGCACATCCTTATGCTGCACTGATTTTTCATGGCCCGAAACAGTGGGCCTGCTGCAACGTAACAGCATCTTCTGAGTAAAAATACTACTTTGCATTTTGGCATTATTCACACAACAAATCACTCATGTAGCAGTGGATTACGCCAGTCAATACCCCCCATGAAGCATGATGCCATAATCCCCTGAGCGGGGATTAGGACAGGTGCAGAGGGGCCATTCCATCCAGATAGCTCACATTGAAAAGTCAGCAACAGAAACCAGCCTGATGTGTTTCTTTACAAGATCCCATTACATTCTACAGTGATTTTTAGAAGCATCTTCCTGCAAAAATCTAAGACAAAATGTCCTTCAGCTAACTGAAGTTACTGAAGTTCCAGTCTGAAGTAACTGAAGTAACAAGTTCCAGCCTTATTCAACATCTTTCCAGTCTTATTCAACATCTTCATCAATGACCTGGATGAAGGGATAGAGTGTACCCTCAGCAAGTTTGCTGATAATACTAAACTAGGAGGGGTGGCTGATACACGAGAAGGCTGTGCTGCCATCCAGCGAGATCTGGACAGTCTGAACAGCTGGGCAAAGGCAAGCCTAATGAAGTTCAAGAAGGATAAGTGTAGAGTCCTACACCTGGGGAGGAACAACAAGTACCAGTACAGGTTAGGGGTAGACCTGTTGGAAAGCAGCCCCATGGAGAGGGACCTTGGCGTCCTGGTGAACAATAAGTTATCCATGGAACAGCAATGTTCCCTTGTGGCCAGGAAGGCCAATGGTCTCCTGGGGTGCATAAAGAAGAGTGTAGCCAGCAGGTCAAGGGAGGTTCTCCTCCCTCTCTACTCTGTCCTAGTGAGACCACATCTGGAGTATTGTACTCCGTTCTGGTATCCCCAGTTCAAGAGGGAAAGGGAAATACTAGAGAGAATCCAACGGAGAGCTACAAAGATGATGAAGGGACTGGAACATCTCTCTTATGAGGAAAGGCTGAGAGCCCTAGGGCTGTTTAGCCTGGAAAAGAGAAGACTGAGAGGGGATCTTATTCATGTTTACAAATATCTGAAGGATGGGTGTCAAGCAGAAGAGGCCAGTCTCTTTTCAGTGGTGCCCTGTGACAGGACAAGAGGTAATGGTAACAAGGTAAAACACAGGAAGTTCCAGCTCACCATGAGGAAAAACTTCTTCACCGTGAGGGTGATAGAGCCCTGGAACAGGCTGCCCAGAGAGGTTGTGGAGTCTCCTTCTCTGGAGACATTCAAGACCCACCTGGATGTGTTCTTGTGTGGCCTGACCTAGGTGATCCTGCTTTGGCAGGGGGATTGGACTTGATGACCTCCAGAGGTCCCTTCCAATCCCTACCACTCTATGATTCTATGATTCTAACTACTGACAGTAGATTGGCCCTACATTTTCCTCTTGCACAATACTGATATGAAAAAAAACCATAGTATTTCTAAAAATTACCAAATAATTTGAGCAAATTTGAAACCTCTTACAAGAGACAAAGAAATGGATGTTCATAGTGCTGAGGAAGGCAAGCTGTCGGAAAAGAAGGAGAGCAGCAGTGAGAGAGGGAGCACAAGGCTGTGCACACCAGCAGCAGTGGATAGTAACCTCATTTCTTAAGCATTGCCTTTAGACCTTCTCTGAAGACCTTCTTCTTATCCCCTCTTCCCTGTCCTGGTGTAAAAGAAGGAGACAAACAGCAGCAAGCATCTGCTTTTAAGGACCAAATAAATTGCTGATGGGATGACAGTATCAGGGTATCTGATGATTTTGGGAAGTTCTTGGTGTTTGCCAGGGAGAGATGGCTGACGTGAAGGGGACCACCTTGGTTCTGTGCATCCAAACAGTCCTGGAACCTCATTCTGAATTCTGAGCAGTGCTAGAAGAAAACACGCAGCTGTGAGTGTTTAAAAAAAAAAACAACTGCATTCAAATTTGTATTTAAATGTCTATACAATTAAAAGAATACAAATAATATTTAG
>WUAM01000095.1:3143872-3158408 GCA_024336885.1 Actenoides hombroni | reverse complement strand
TTTATAAAGCAGAGACAAATTATTTTACAAAACAAACCCAGTGTTTTATTTTTATACACATTGAAATTAATTTATTTACAGCATTCTAATGCTCATAAAGATGTTTGGTCAGAAAATGATACATTATGCCAATCCTGTAATATGTTTTAATAACAGTGTTATCATCTCCACTATGACAATGTCAGAAAAAATGCAGAGAACTAAACAGAACAAAAGAGACAGTCCCTGCCCTAATGAGCTTATAATGCCATTTACTGCCAAATTGTTTAACAGAGCAGGGTGGCTGGTTGCATTGTTCACATTTTGCAGACAGGTTCAGTGCTCCACTGTGGTCAGCCCTCGTGGAAACTTATTTCTCATGTTGTGACATTTGCAGCAGCCTTGTGAGATCTGTGAAACCACAAATAAAAACATCTGTGCTCTGTAGTGCATGCCTCTCTGCCAGCACCATCCCAGCATGTTTCACCTTGTCTTCATCACATATGAGCTCCTTCAAGACACAGCCTTGCTGCAGGCTCACCTGCCTCATGCACCTTCTGACCAGGTCCACCACGCCACAGAGGGATGATGATGATGCAGACATCTCACTTCTGCAGCAGTCCCCAGTTACAAAAGGAGGCCAGAAAAATAGAAACAAGCCCCCCAAGTAACTTCAGCACAGATGTCTAAAATAGGTCAGAGGAAGAGAGTTTGAGAAATGCTGTTTCTTCTCCTGGGGGTGGGAAGGCTTGCTGTTGGCAAGATGATGGACTGGGAGAGCCCTGATAATTGCACACCACTCACTGCACACAAGACCTGACAGAGCATCCACCTCAGGAAAACACAGCTCTGGAGATCTTTTGGTGGATTATCACCTTTATCACCTACATTTATTTATTTTTTTTATACTCTCCAGATCATATTTCATTATATAAAATAAATTAATTTCATGTTTAGTTCTGTCATAAAAGATCTGATGCTTTCTGGTTTACGAACAGCTTTTTCTAACCAACTGTAACTGTGAAACTGAATTAAAGAAAAGAAGTACAACAAAAAGTGACGAAAGACACTTGCAGCTGATATGGTCATTTTAGCCTCTTTGTATAGTCAGTGGGTAGAAACAGGCCATGATTCATCTCATCCTAAAAATAACTGTCCAGCGAGGCAAGGATAAATTACACTAAAGGATGAGAAATATCTACTCTTCATATACATTTTTGTGCAGCATAGGCAAAACACAGCATTCATTGTATATTCAGTATAGTAATGTCTTTCAAGAGTTACAAGTGAGTATCCACCTAGTTACTACACCTGTTACCTGCCCAGACATTGCTTATGAATTTAGTTAGGCTTTTTGAAAACTATTAGGGCACGTAACAAGGAGATGATCCTTGAAGTTGTTGACATACTTAGTCTAGGAACTTTTAATCAAGAATTGGCTGTCCTTGAAGAAGAAACACCCTGGAAAACATATAAACCAAATGGACTTAAAGATTATATTGGTTTTATGTAGTTTTGTACTGTTAGCTAAACAACAATTAGTGCTATCCTTAAGTGAACTGGCTTCATTATAACATGAAAAATCACGCCCACAGGTCAAAAAGACCCTTGCTCAGGTGAAGAACCTTCCCCTGAGCATGCGTAGTATTGGAAGTAGGGAGTCAGCAGTATTACATTGCATATAAATTACTAACTAATCATCATAAAGAGTGTGGGCTTGGAAATTACTAACTTTGTAATAAATACAGCACAGAGAGTTTTGTTTGGTGTGCTTGATTTGTAGGAAACCACCAAGCATACAGGCTTACTCAACCCTGAAATAAATAAGCAAGTTGTCTCCTGAGCGAGTGAGAATTGGACTTACTGCACACCGAGCGACAAATCTGCTTTTTTGGACAACAGACCTATTTTCATGTGTTTCTTTTTGCAGTCAGAGGAATGTAGAATGGACCTTTTCATAATGTCAGTTTCTAATACAAGAGAGTGAATTAGGTCTGTCATTTTAATACATTAACACCATCCTAATTCATACCATTCTTGCTTTACCTGTCAGGATCTGGCTTTTGCTGTAGCAGGGAGAAACAAGGAAGCAGGGCTGGCTCTGCTGTCACCTTCTGCTAATACACATGAGCATCAATTCCACCCTCTCATCCAGATTCTCACACTCTAGTTATAATTCTGGGATGCTAAAGAAACAATGAGCAAGAAGAACTTCAAAGCACAGCTTTACTTTGCCCTTCTCTGAAAGCTTAATGCCCCAAAGCCTAGGCAATGTAAAAGTAGTGACATGAAAAAGGCAACAAAACAGATGTTCAATACCCAGTACTTCAACTAAACCAGCAAACTCAGAAAGGGGAAATCAATAAAGGCTAAAAATTCTTCCTCTGCTTGTCCCCAGCTATGTATAGACATTAATTACTACTTGAAGGATGTCAAGCTGTTGCACTCTCCCTTCTGCACTTGCAAAAGCCTGCTGAATGTAATACCCTTACCCAGTCCCATCCAATCCTTGTACCCAAGACATCACAGGCTTCATTTTGAGTAGCAATTTTAGCACCCCGTTACCTGCAGCCCAGTGACTCTCTCTCCACAGGGTCCTATAGATGCACTTGTAGGCACATAAGACACCAGGCTGGACCACAGGAATGTGTAGCAACATTGGACTGTGCAAAACGCCATATCCCATACTCCATAGTAACAGCATGCATGTTAGGGGATTGAGTTTGAGCTGTTTTCCACTAAATCCAAAATGCCTGAAATCTGAGATCTCTGAACCATCTTGGTAGAGTTATGGCAGGGAACATGCTCCCGCAGCACCTCTGGCAGGTGCCAGCAGAGTGGATGACATTTTCTTTCTTATTTTAGCTTTCAGGCTAGATGAAGATTTGGAAAAAAAAAACACAAAACAACAAACAAAACCAACCCAGGTGTCAAAGCTGTTGATCTCAGTGTCTTTGGGCATGTACTAAGGAAAACAGATTGTCAGTGAACAGCAATCTGATTATTTGCTCCCTATCTGACCCAAGGAAGGGCAGTGGAACAAAGGATTCAGTGTTCAGGTGAGTCCTGGCCTTGGGTGAGAGCCATCTGGCAATGCCTCTGTATAGCGAGGACTGAGATAACCTACCTCATATCTGTAAAGGAACCAGAAGAAAAAGTGACAATTATATCCGTGTACCTGGCTGATGGAACTCAACTGCCACTCATAATATAAGTACATAACAAACCAGAAGTATTACTCTAGCCTGACCTGCTCCTGGAGAAAGAGGAGTGTTCAGCCTGCCTAGGCATTTTTCCAGCTGTGGCTTTTTCTGTGGAGGCTTTGTCTCAGTTGTCTGTGTTTATCTTACATTAGGACTGGATCACTATATATTCATAGCCAGGCCAGAAAACTGCTCTCAAATAAGGCCACTGGTACGAACACCAGGTCAGCTGAGATCTGTGGAGATCTCCAAACTCTTCCCAAGGTGGCTGCATGGGTCTGAATTTCACTTCTGTAATTGAATTTCACCTGTGTCTTTGACCCCTCCGTTCTAGGAGACACTGACTATTTCAAGTCATGGGTAAAATCCAAGATACTGATTTTAACTCAAAACATTCAGAATGGTCTTTGGGACCTGCTGTGCATTACCAAAGAGCCCCTGATTCTTCTTGTTCAATGCTGTCTTATTTAAAATTGTTAGTAGCTTTTGAGCTAGAAGTCCACCTCTCCTATGAAAGAAGGACATTGCAAGCAGTGAATTTCATTAGTAAGTAGAATCATAGAATCGTAGAATTGTCAGGGTTGGAAGGGACCTTAAAGATCATCTAGTTCCAATCTCCCTGCCATGGGCAGGGACACCTCCCACTAAAGCAAGTTGCTCAGAGCCCCATCCATCCTGGTCTTAAAAACTTCCAAGGATAAGACTTCCACCACCTCTCTGGACAACCTGTTCCAGTGTCTCACCACCCTCATGGTGAAGTAATTCTTCCTAAAGAAGAATTTCCTAAAGAAGACCTTCCTAAGTACGTGTATTACTCTTCAGGGCACCTTTATTTCCAAAGTTGGGCTGAGGATCAAGGAAAGTTCTTCTTTCTTTTGTAGGTCAAGTTTCTTCTGTTCACTTTAGCCCACTATTTTGAGGTATTATTCTGCATAAACATGCATGGGAAAGCAAATTAATTTATTAAAATTTGAAGAGAATAGGGAACACCATCTTCAGAGATGAAGAAAATCACTTCATTTTACCTAAAATATGTAGTAGCCTGGCCAAGAATGGGTGATGGTGGCTGCCACTGGCACTGAGCAGCTCGCTGCATCGCTGCTTGCTCCAAGAGGCAATGGACCACTGTTGTGTCCTGCACCTCCTCTTCCCCATGGCCCCTGAGATCATATATGCTTTGTGGTGTGCAGACACAAACACATTCTCCACTGCAGGACTGTGTCCCAGGGGTGGCAAATGAAGCACAGCAGTAGATGAGTAGAGAGTCAGGTCATTGAAAATCTTGGTGTGTCCCCTGAAAATCATAATATTGATATATTGACTCTGTCATATGACCAACTGATGCTTTTTCTTTATACAGGGTGTATCTAAGTGGTGAAGAATAGAAACCTGTCTTCTACTCCGAAGCTAAGGGATTCTCTGGCACTTTGAGATTCTTCCCTCATTAGTTTGAAGGAAAAATCTTTAAAATTTTGCTAGACACCTATGCTGACATATATTGCTCCTTTTAAGAATCAGCTTGAGGTATTGAAGAAAAGCTGCCTCTTAAAGGCAGGGCAAAGCTTATTTTACAGCCCAGAATCCCACAATATTGTATTTGTGATGTTAAGCACTTTGACTACATTTTTCATCTGATTTGAAGTTTACCTAACATACCTTCCCACAAGTCCTTTGCTGAACATTCCACTGGAAAATAGCAGAGCAACTGGTTTTACTATTTTTGTTCCACAGTTACCTGTTTCTTGACACAGCCAAGGTTCTTGTATTGTAGACCTACCTGAAATACATTCCACTGGGTCACATTCACTGCAAACAAAGGCACACAGCATAGCATTGAATCCTGCAGATTCTGCTTGTGCTGTAACTTGTGTGACTGCAAAGATCAAAGAGATGCAAAGCACCAGGAGTATGTAAACATATTGCTGAATTAATACAGTGGAAACAGTGAGCATAGAAAGAACAGTTTGATCTTATTTCACTTTCTCCTCCTTTCAGAACAAACAGCACATCAGCATGATGTAGGAGCCTGACTTCTCCTTCAATGACTGAGGTCTCAAACCTTGAGTTCTGAGGAGATAACTTTGTGAGCTGGGTGGAGAATGAGAAAGGTCTGTCTGGAGGGGGAAAGTGTGAAATGTGGCAACAACCCTGCTACCCCCTGGTCTGAAGTGAGGCCTGCTCCTTGCAGACAAGGAAGTCAACTGTAGGAAGAAATAAGTTCTGTGGAGGTGGGACGGTGTCTTTTCCTGAGTTAATTTCTTCATTACACAGCCTTGGCCACTCCATCCATATCCCGAGCATATAAGAAGGACAATGGTGTATTGATCAGTGTGCATCCACCATGAAAGAATGCAAGATCTGGACCAGTCCTGCAAGACATCGCTGAAGCCAAGGACGGTGATATTTCCCTCTTCTCTCTTTCCCCTTTTCTTTCTTCTACTCTTATGAACTTTTTTTATCTTTAAGACAGTAGAGACCAAAACTTTCTGAATTACATATAATACTTCTTGTTTCCAATGAAATTAACAAATTGATCAGCCCTTTGTTGTCATTTCACCTTAATTTACTCCAAGGGACTTTTTGAATCTTGCATGACCCTCCACTCTACCCAGGGTGGCTCTGCAATTGGGTCATGACATGTGGTCACCCTGGTTAGTATTGAAGCAGTCCTATTGCTGTATCCCCCATGGTAACTCCTGTGGCCATATAGGCAAATACAGCACTTACATGTAGGGTAATACACCAAGAAAGTCTCTGGAGAGGTGACCCTCGTGCTTTGGTGCAACTTCGGTGAAGAGACACCTTTGACTGAAACAGGTCAAGCTTACAAGGAAACACTAGCACAAAGATGTTCTCATGGGGGAATACAAGGTTTCTCTCAAAGGCAAAAAACAAGGGATGGGGATCAAGATGGTAGCATGCACTGTGCTGGTGGGGGAGAAGTGACAACTCCTGCCAGAGCCTCAACCTAGCAAAGACACGTGACTTATCCCGGCCGAGGTGACAGATCCAGGCTGCTTTAATACAGCAGACTTGTCTTGTTTATTTTACTGCCATGCACTGGTTTAGTCCCTAGTATCAGCTCCTTCATATCATCATGGTAGCTTTTTCTTCGTAGATGTCAGAGCATTTTATTAATGGGGAAAAATACCTTGAAATCTCCCTAGGAAACAAGGTTAGTATTAGGTCTGTTCACAAATATAGGGGTTCTTTGCAGCTTACTGTGATCAAAATGAGAGGAAAATAAGAACAAGGAATGGTCTGGACAGGTCCCATCTCACTCCACTGTGATGTTCCTGGGGGGAAGGAGCCAGCTCTCCCAAGCCCACCAGCACCCTACCATCATTAGTTCATCCCTGATCTCAGATAAGAACTGATCATGAGCTACTTCTATCTCTCTCAAGTACAGTTTTGTGTGAAGGACAGTAGTGAGCATACACACAGATCTGCAGGCTGAGAAGAGACCCCTCTCCACTGCAATTCACACGCTGGGTCACTGACTGAGAGAGGCGGTTAAGTGAAGGGAAGGTATTTAGCCTAGAAACTAGCACTGCTATCTCCAGGGAAGTCAGACAAGAATGACTTCCAGTGAGTTAGAAATAGAAATATGTAAGGCTTCAGCAAAAGAGGAAATCTACTTGTGCCTCCTGGACTGTTCCTTACAGGAGATGATGGACAACCAGCTTGCTTTCTATGCTTTTTGTGACTTGAACAAATATTCTGCCTTAATGACTCTAAATTAATAGGCACTTGACTTCCATTCTCAATCTTAGCATTCTACCTCAATCTGGCTAAAAATAATTTCTAGGTTACCGGCTAATGATGAGGCACTTCTCACACAAATCACGGTGAATCTGTATCCCAGAGTACCAGGACACTTGAACAAAAGCTCTAGTTCCCAGCATTTTCTCCAGCAGAACAAAAGGACAAAAAAAGATTGCCTTATATAAGTTGCAGAGACTAGTTTGAGAGCTGTTTTCATAAAACAAGAACAGAAAAAAAATATAAATGTATAACTGGCATAAAGAGAGGATCACATCTGGATCCTGTGAGGTCCCAAGAAGCTTGTCACACCCAGGGAGGCAACAAGCAGATCCGAGCAGATCTGCCTTGTTGCACTGGGAAGGGCAGCATACACAGATGAAGCTCTTCCCACTCCACTAGGCAGCTAGAATAAGTCCAAAAATCAAACTTAATAGTTTCAAGAAGATGGTGTTCCCTTCTGCACCATCTGTGGTGTAGGTAGCATGTCCATATACCCACATGGCTTGAAGAAAATTAATTCCTGTTACTATCATCAACAAACACTTAGCACAAGTTGCATTTTGAGGAGATAATGAAATATCTAGAACATGATCCTAAGAGTTAAGGTCAGGAAAGATTCCATGGATAGTCACAGTCACTTTGAAACTCCTCAGATACCTTTCTCATGATTTATATCAGACTTTGTGGAGGCTGAAGCAAAGATAAATTCCTGTGACATTTTCATTAAAGCCATACATTCTTTTAGCTTAACTGTAATGCTGAGCTTTCATCATATAAACTAAGTAACCTGAGATATAATCGACCTTATTTTTCTTTTAGGAGATTGAAGCCCCCAACACAAGACAGACATGGACCTGGTGGAGCGGGTCAAGAGGAGGACCACAGAGATAATCAGTGGGCTGAAACACCTTTTCTACAAGGACAGGCTGAGACAGTTGGGGTTGTTCAGCCTGGAGAAGAGAAGGATCCCAGAAGACCTTACAGAGGCCTTCCAGTATCTGAAGGAGGATTACAGGAAAGATGGAGAGGGACTGTTTACAAGGGCTTGCAGTGATAGGACAAGGGGTAATGGCTTCAAACCGGAAAAGGGTAGATTTAGATTAGCAATTAGGAAGAAGTTCTTCACTCTGAGGGTGATGAGACACTGGAACAGGTTGCCCAGGAAAGATGTGGATGTTCCATCACTGGATGTGTTCAAGACCAGGTTGGATGGGACTTTGAGCAACCTGGTCTAGTGGAAGGTGTCCCTACCCATGGCAAAGGGATTGGCACCAGGTCCCTTCCAACCCAAGCCATTCTATGACTTTGTGAACTACCTGTAAAATCAGATGATTGACAGATCTGTAATATAAATAAACTGCGTCATTGATATTTCTTATCCTGCTCTGGTAAAATATGTGGGATGCCACCAAAACAAAATCAGACCTTTCCTTTGATTTCAGAAGGATCAATGTAGAAAGCTTTAATGTACTGTAGACACCATGTGAAACAAGACATCCAGGAGAGACAATTTGGTCAGACCCCTCAGTAAGAACAAAGCCAGTGCTTCCTAGTGGTGAGATCCTGGGCCAGATTCAGGCTCTGGACAACCAAAGAGATATCTGTCCTGTTAGAGACCTGTCACCCAGGCTGTATACCTTAAAGAATTTACATATTCATAGGTATATCTAGATTGCAAGCCCAAGAGAGGACTTCAGTCTTCCTAAGAATACGTTGGTGACTGCAATAGGGATGCATGGAGACAGGACTCAAAGCAGGTGCTTCCAGTCTAAATACAGATTCCTACAGATGTGCAAATCAGGTTTTATTTCAGTATCAAGTGAATGCCCAAGTCCTTCCAGGTCAAAGTCTCAATGGTATATCAGTATGCTTTGCTTGTGAGATCTTTGATGCTGAAGCATCTTGCAGCAATTTCACACATTTGTAAAACAATTATGTTTCTCTTTCATAACAAACTTCAAACTAAAGCCTGTAGGTAAGCCAAAGGGAATCAACATATGCATCCATATGACACATTAAAGCTGTAAATATATAAACACTGGTTAGGGCCTCTGGTTTCACCAGAAGCACAGCAAAAATGAACAAGTACAAAACCTCACAACCTCCACCTTGTCAGAGACGGACCTTCCATCCAGCCTAAAAAGTGATGACCAGTAATGGGTAATCAAAGGGTAGTGATAAAATTCATTGTCCACTTCTCACTTGTATTCTGTCAAGGAAGACCTGCTTAGCGTATGGACTCTCATCCAGCCTGTCTCAAAGCTGAACAGGTCAGATTTAAAATTCTACGTGGAAGTGATAGTAGGACCACTTGAACACAAGATAGCAGGTTCCCAGTCTCAAAGAAGCCTTTTATTTATATAACTTCAGATAAACCATTTCAAATTATATTCTTCATTCTTAAGTTTTACCCTAAGGGTTACAAAGGGACAGTGTCATCTAAACTGGTGAAATCTGGCTTATTTCTTTGCTCATTTGCACATATTTTTGTGACACCCTTAAAGTTGCTAGACCATGACAGATAAACAGAAGCAGCAGAGCACAGTACACCATTGCAGTAATTGTGCTCTCCTAGCAGGTTTTAGAACATTGATCCCATTCTAGTCCAAAAGAGATGGACATGACACAGAAAAGTTCAGTTATTTTAAAACTCTTGCTCAGATCAGTAGTTTCCAAGCATATAGCATGGTCTATAGTGATAATAAACAAGAATTTTTACAAGAGCTGATGACATTTTATATACTCCAAAATCACTTGTGAAATCCACAGGATATGTGTATGTCACGGTTTAGGGTCAGGGCAGCCCCTTAAACCTGTAACAGACACTCTCTGTTAACACCCCTCCCTCCTCAGAGGGGAAGAGAAAGGGAATAAGGGAGAGAGACTTAGTGATTAAAAAAGGAAACTAGAACAGCTTTAATGAAAATGCAAATAATAATAATAAAAATGGAATATATACAAATATATACAAAACAAGTATTGAACCCAACCCCCCTGATAGTAATTACATCACCACCACCACTGATGCTGTGGAGCAGGCACTGGGCCCAGCAGCAGACAGGAGCTGTGTTCAGAAGCTGGATTCTGGCACCGGATTCAGGAATACACAAATCGGGATCAAAGGCAGAATGGACAGAGTCCTCCTCAGATGCTCCAATGAAGAAACTGTAAGGGGACCCTAGCCAAGCCGAGCAAAGACGGCAAAGTGGGCAAAGAAGGGCAAGATCTTTGTGATCCCTCAGCTTTATACAGAATGTGATGTATATGGTCTGGAATCCCTCGTTGGTCAGTTTAGGGTCACCTGTCCTGTCCACTCCTCCCTGCAGGTGCAGTCTTTCACTTTCTGCACCCTCCAATGTGGTACACAAGATCCAGCAGTGGCCTTGGTCTGCACACCAACCCTTGGTACTGACTCTAAACATGGGGTGTTATCACTGCTAGAAGCCTCTGAAAACAGGCTGCTAACTTCAGACAGTGCAGTTAGAACTGAGCTGAAAAGTGAAATCACTGAACAGAATTAGTTCTGTTCTCACTCAAACCAGGACACTATGTTGACAGAACAATACAAGCAGCATGTGGCTGACCAATATACCAAGCAGTCAAATTTTTTTCTGGCAGCTTGTACATACTCTATAGTAGTTGACATCAGGAAAAAAAGGAAATTTCTTTCTCTTTCAATGGTATAACACTCTGCCTTCCTAAAGTAGCCTTTGTAAAATAAATGAGATCATTCATGAGCAAGCAAACAGAAGATGGCCTAAATGATAGAGTCTTTCTGAGGTATCTGATGACTCATAAAGTGTGTATCTAGAGATACCCGTGCTAATTTGTGGGTTTGGCATGTAAGATTGATTAAGGATGTGGGACCAAGATATAATTTGCCATTGTACTCACGGCTTTTCTGTGCACAGCCAGCATACCCACAAGTAACACTCCTCAAGTATTTAAAGATCCTGGTAAAGATGTAGGGGCATAGGGATGTCTGGGAGAAACAGTCATCTCACAGAGCTGAACTATAGAGTCAGGTCTGTCTCTGCATCCCCTAGGTAGATGTGAGCATGGGATCTGATCTGTTAATGCTCCCGCATGGAGCTCATTCCCTCTCCAGGACCTGTGCATCTGCTAGAGGAAAGTGGATGACTTCAAGGGCAGGATATAACAGTCCAGATCCCCTTGCAGTTAAGCAGGATCAAGCAGGTGAACAAGTTATGGGAAGAGGCACAAGATGAGAGAGTGCTCTGAGGCAGTCAAGGTTTGAACCTAAATTTGCAGAGCAGCAGGTATTCAGAAAAAAAGGAGAGAGAGATGTCTCTCTTCCCATTTTTGTTACAGTACAGTACAAATATGGAGAGTTTCTTCAATTTGCCATTTAAATACACTTTCCTCCTAAAAGTTCTGTTCTTTGGATGTGATTAGCTTTGGTTGAGGCAAGGAGATAAATCATTCGGTTCTTCATCTCATGTGGTAACTTCCCAGTCTGTCTAGACACAATTCCAAAAGGTCACCAAAGCTGAAGATCACACACTTACGGGTTGTTTCATGATGCTACTTTTCCATTGAGTATCACAACCCACCATACCAGACTAACCTGCCCAAGCAGCTGCGATGGTGATCAGTTCATTAAGATGGAAATGAAAGCAAAATGTGAGAGATGGCCCACGGCAGAAATGTAACAGGCAAGTGCACAGGGAGACACGTGAATCACTAGAGCAATAAGAAAAAAAAAAACCACTCAAAACTGTAAAAAGTATCTCTAAATAGCATCTCTAGCTGTCCTGCAGCCAGCAGACACTGTCAATAACTTAGCCAGCTGGAGAGGTTAGACAGTTGTTGAGAGTTTGTAGAGTTGCAAGACCACTGGGTATATGAAAAGGTTGTTTTAAATTTCACTTCTGCCCTTGAGGCAACATTGGGAAGAGAACTTTTCCCACAATATGTCACAAGTCAGTAACCGGTGCAAGGAAAGTGAGTGCTGTGCCTCATGCATCTACAAAAGGGAGGAGCAAGGTTCACCTTTCTTCTGAAATACTGGAAATGAACCTTAACTTCTTGTGTCCTGATGGTCCTATTGATGTTACTCAACCTAGTGGTGGAGTGCATGATATATCTCACCTGTATGCTCAGGATAAAATTACTCCCAGATGTGAGATCAGAAAGTAACACATACATACACATCAGCCCCTGCCCTGGTCAGGCCACCAGGGCTTCTAGTCAGCCTCCCAGGCTCCTGAAAATTCTTAATCTAACACATTTCTTTTACAGACATGGTGATGTCCTTGCTTTCTACTGCTCTCTTCCAGCTGCTGCACAGGGGAAAAAGCTTATGGGGCTTTTCCAGCTTGCTCATGCATATTTTAGGCATGAGAACATTCCGAGGTTATGTAGAAGTCTGTGCCTGTGGCCAAAAGGTTCTCCTCTTGTGTTTTGTTGTGAAGTTCCTTGCACTCCCAAATTCTTTGGGCAATGGGGTTCAAAGTACTTCAGCAACTTTAAAAAAAATAAAAATCTTTGGTGACATTCTTTTATTTTCTCCATCTTGCACATGGAGTCGAGCCCAGGTCTGCCACTCATTCACACTACCCTCACTGATGGTGCCCTTGAGGGCTGCTCCAGAATGACCTAAACCAGTGGTCCAGAAGGGACTGAAGATGCTCCAAGCTTCAGCACCTGCCCATGTACTGTGTGGACAGAAACATGGACCACAATCCTCCCAGCAGTCTTCCCCACCTGTCCTGGTGCTGTCACCAGTAGAGAACAAGCACATAGTACATTCCCAAAGCCCTGTGCAACAGTGCTGCAAGGGCTGGGCAGGATTTGTCAGCAACTTGAATGGAGTAAGAAGACTGAGTTTTGGGATATGCATTGGACCACTCCTGACAAATCTGTTGTTAATGGTATCCTGCTATTGCCTCTCATCGATCTGCAACCCACCATGCAGCAGAGTTATAATAAGAACATGCATCTTCCACACTCCTTGAGTCTGAGCAGGAGGCCAGATTTTCTCTCCTCTGTATCAGCAGGCATTGGGGAATAAAAAAAAAGTCTACTAAGAACTCACCAGCTCCTGCAGATTACTCCTCACTTTAATAACCTTCTAATTAGCAGAAACAGAAACAACTAAACTGTAATGACAAATTACAATACAACTTCATGCAAAGAATCAGAAGGGAAAACTAAATACCATAACCAAAGGAATGATATATTCTACAAACCTAAAGTTATTTCTTTAATGTGGCTTTCTGAAGACATAAGTAATTGGCATGTAATATTCTAAGAATTAAATGAAGCACTTCAGAAGTTAAAGGTGGGTGTGTTGGTTTCCATCAGTTGAAAGCTTGACCTCGTATTTCTAGTTATTTGTAAACTCCAAAGCAGAAAGATACCTCCTACAGGCAAGGTTACCCCCAAAGAGACTTCCAGAATCAATGAAGTTCCAGGAAGTGTCCTTCCCTCTAGGGTTAATGTGAAAATAAAACAAAAGAAACAAAATAGAGTATTTGTTTTTTCATATTATTTAGGGGTCCCCAAGTGAACACATCAGTTGCTGTCCCTACCCTGGCTTAACCTCTCCTTTTCTGGTTTAATTGATATGAATTGCCTTTTTTCTTTTGCTGTTGATACATGACTTGCGTCTTCCTGTGCTGAGCATGGCCATCCTAGTCCTCTCCTTCTAGCAGGTTTTCCAAGATATAATGGGCATTTGATTGAGAATTTAATATTCAGCACAGACGACAAAAATAAACAGCCATAACTTGTAGGATTAAGTTACCTTAATAACTTGACAAGAACTCAGCAGAGTGCTCACTTTTTACATTCTAAATTTTACATTTTTACAATCACCACCTAATTTTTAGTAATTAATTTTATCCATCACTAGGGGCAGATACAAGCTGAGTGAAACCCTGTTTCCAATAAGAGCAGTGTCAAAACTAATGATGTTAAGTGGAGCCATGAGCAGCTTACTTTCCAACAAGTAGCCACAGTTTTAATTGGGTTACTGCCATGTGACATTTTGAAGGCTCATATTCCACAAGGCAGTTGTGTTTCACCAGAGGCAGCCTCAACCTACAGGAGGGAAGTGTGGGGGATGCCCTTTCTCTCTTCTTCTACAGTGATCGTAGATAAACTAACAATTCTCCAGGTATGAAAAAGGAACGAAACTAGCCTGTGCCTTCCCTTGTCTTCAGTCATCTTTCTTTCAAAGGTTTATGAAGGTTGTATGTTGGAAAGTGTGATTAGGGTGATCTCTCTCCCTCTTTCCCTTCATTAACACACTGCACACTCAAGCTCTCTCTTGAGCCCACACACACACTGGCTCTTATAGATGTTTCCATCATCATCCTCTTCCAGCACTAAGTGCATTGTTCAGAACAAGGATGGGAAAGGGATAGAAGATGGCAAGAGAATATGGAGACCTTATAGAGGCCTTCCAATACATGGAGGCCTACAAGAAAGCCAGAGATGGACTTTTTACAAGGGCATGTAGCAATAGGATGAGGGGCAATGGTTTTAAACTAGAGAAGGGTAGATTTAGATTGGACATTAGGAAGAAGTTCTTTATTATGAGGGTGGTGGAACACTAGAACAGG
>WUAM01000095.1:3124807-3136075 GCA_024336885.1 Actenoides hombroni | reverse complement strand
CGTACTGGGCCCCCCCCCCCCCCCCCGGCCGGAGCCCAGCCCCTAGCAGGCACAGGAAGGCTTCTGGGGACAGCTCGCTGGGGGCTTCTGTGAGTGCAGGTAGGAGCATGGGGCAGAGGACGCGGGCGGAGGCAGAGAGCCCTGCCACGCACGGCACGAAGGTCAACACACCCTGAGGTTCTGCCTGTGCTCTTGCCCGCGAGAGAGCAGGAGTGCTCGGCTGCTTCCCATGCGCCTTCCCACCACCTACTTCTTCCATTTCACGCCTGAAACAGACTGAGGTTTTAAACTCCAGCAAAATGATTTTCCCAAACCGGCTGAGCTATGGTTCACAAGCTGTATTCAGCGACGTTGCAGAGAAGCACTTCGGTAGAGGCAGGTGGTTTTCTTTTAAAAGTTGCAATTTAGAGCATAAGATTGAGAAGAGTCTTGTGTAAATCACTTATTTAGCAAAAAAAACCAACCAACCAACCAAACAAATGAGAAACAAACAAACAAAAAAATGCAACCAATGGAAGTGACAGCAGTGACAATGGCTTTGAAATCTTGTGAAACTGATAACAGTTTCAAGCACCTCTAAAGAACTACCAGTTTGGAAAACTAAATGAAAATAAATAAGGAGGATTTTTTTTTTTTTTTGTCCTTTTAAAAATTTCTTAGAAACATTTTTACATGAAAATTGTTAATCTCACAGCTATTTAAAAACTACAAAACCTTACAGTTACCAGAAAACTACCTTTGGAAAATTACCGGTGGAAAAAGTATATCAGATAGGCTTGAAATTTCTTCCCCAAGTCATTTGCTTCAGTGAACTAAGAGATCATTGATTCCCACAGTTCAGACACTGTTTGTACAGAACTGGAGAGTTTCCAGCTCTGCCATTAAATGTTTTCATATCCATCAGCTATAGTTCCAAGGTCCTCTCATATAGATCTGCTGAAGGCAGCCGAGTTACACCAGGCATAAATTCTCACTGACCAACCGGATTGTAGCAAAACTTTTCCACGCCACATAGGTCAAGGCCCTGTGAGTTGCCTCTATATTAGTAAAAAAAGTGATCCAAACCTGTTTACCTCCAAAATTAAAGAACAGTTGTGTGTGAGGTTGTCGTTAGGTTAGTAATTGGGTTGTGGGTATCCATAAACTTATTAAGTGTACATAAAAGTGCTTGCAGATTTTGGCTGTCCATGTTGTAAGCACTCATAAAATCTAAGACATGCCAACAGCTGTGGTTATAGTCAGTATCTTACTGCCTCTGCTCCAACATACGGCATTGCTTGGAAGGGACCTCTGGGTGTCACTAATCTACCCTCCCACTCAGAGGAGCACTGTTGCCAGCGCTAGTTGAAGTGCTCACCTAGGTGCTAGCTGGACTAGTACCAAGGTGTTTAAAATATTCAAGGATAGAGACACCACAACACAGCTAGCAGTTTGTCCCAGGGCTGTACCACCCTCTCAGTGCAGAATTTTTTCCTAATATCTAGCCCTGAGCCTCCCAACCTGTCATTTGTGGCTGCCATCCTTTGTTGTATCCAAAGAGCATCTGGCTCTACCATCTTCATAATTCACCTTCTGGTAGTTGCTGGCTCCCATAAAATCACCTCATTGCCTCCTCTTCATATGACTAAACAAGACCACCTCCCTCAACCTCTCCTCTTAGCTTGTGTGCTATAAGGGTCTCTCATCATCTAGGTAGCCTTCCACTGGACCATGTTCTCAACATCCTTCTTGAACTGGGAGGCTGGAAACTGGAGACAATATTACAGCTGCTGCTTCATCAGTGGGGGGATAATTACTTTCCTGTCTGCTGGATGTACTTCTGATGTCACCCAACATGTGGCTTGCTTTATATTTAAGGAGAGCTCACATTCAGCCCCTAGGTCTTTTCCAGCATGGCTGTTTATCAGTCAGCCAGCTCCCAGTCTTTACCAGTGCATGGGAGTTTTCTGCTCCACATGAGGAACTTGCTCTTTCTCCTTTATGAACTTCCCAAGTCTTCTGTTGGCTCATTCCATATTTATCAAGACCTCTTTGAACTGAGGTTGTACAAGCCAAGATGTCAACCCTGCTTTCTAATGCTGTATTGTCTGCAAAATAGTGAGATAGCCAATAGTAGAAAAAAAAATTAATCTCTTAGAGCAATAAACATATGACCTACCTTGATATTAAATAGCACTGATTTTAGCCACAAAATGGGAATCTGGGAAAATTATTTTCCCACAGTAGGAAACTGCAAACAAATGTAGAAATACAATGCCAAGGGAGAGTGAAATCCTCTCAGGGCTTGATCTGTACCTAAAATCAATCCGGAGCCACTCCAATACATTGAACACCACCTAAAATGAGCACAATCTCTATTCTGCCTTATTTAAGGCTTCAAAGTGGTCCAAAAGCTCTTCTGTTAGTAATTTTGTTTATTTAGACACTTTTGCAGATAACGTGAGAAATTGAGGGCCCATAAAATTCATCGGGAGAGCTCAGCTGACTTCTGTGGAATTCTAATTCACACAATAAATTTGATCGTATCAGCTGCAATGTCAGTTCCTATTTTCCTTCAGGATAAATTTCAGCATTGATATATGGTGTAGACGGAGTCTTTGTGTAGTCAAGTTTTCATTTCTGTTGCTTTAAGATTTGATGCTAGGCCATTCCAATTCCAAAGGCCAGGCCATTACATTGATGTTGCCAGGCCTGATCCTGCAAATGATAACGTCAACAAAAAATTAGCCTTAATTCAGGGTTTATGAAATGTTTCAGGATGACTAAACATGGAAGTCTTTATAAGCCAAGTAGTGAAGAGTTTGAAACATATATATATATATATATATGCTTTCCTTGTGAGGATTAATACCAAGAGCTGGATAGTTACTCCTGATTTTTTGCTGTCTCACAGTGCTATTTCAGTGTGATGTTCAGCTGTGCTGCAGTGGCATCCATTTTAAGGCTATTGTCACATGGGAACAAATCTGTTCAATTATTTAGCATGAGATTATAACCAGGCTTTCTGTACTCATCTACTCACCATCAGCTGAAGCTCTACACTGGATATTGAAGAAAGCTGTCACTGAAATCCACAGTAAGTTGCAATGTTACACATGGCATAGAAATCCAGTATTATAACATTTCCTGTTTGTCTTATTATGGCAAATAAGAATTAGATCAATTCAAGGGGACGGTAGCCTAAAAAGTTTCTGTGAGTAATACTGTCAATATAAGTTCATTTTCATGGCACACTTGCCTCTGTGGAGACTAAATACATGTTTACATTTACATGTTGTGTGTAGTCCACTGGTTCCAAAGTCTTTATAGAATTTATATCTAGAGCACAATGAAACCTATTTTTTAAGGCTTATTTTAGAGTTTTTACAAATTACAGATCCAATTGTTTTGCTATTGCTACGTCTTCAAACCCCTCACAATGTGCGGATGGCACAGAAATATATTTTAGTTAGATATTCATCATAGTCACTACTGAAGACATTTCTCCATTGTACAAGATTACACAAAAAGGAAGAGGGAACAAAGGCACAAATGAGTTTTCCAAACTTGCCTTTGTTGTAGCAAAACTAAGCTAGTGCAGGAATCCAGGATGGACCCAAAAAGTCTTTTCATTTGGAAAATTGTAAAACAAGATCACAGAAAAACAAATGTTAATAAGAATGAGAAAGCAGGGGGAGGAGAGTAGAATAAAATGAAGCAAGGAGCAGGACTGAGATGCAGCAACCTTAATCAAAGCCTCTACCTGTAAGCCTAGTGATTTTCAAACATTATTGTGTGGTTCATGATCAAATTTGCATCCAAAAAGTAAGCACAATGTCTTCAAAAGCACCTACTCCTCTAATGCCTTAGGTGCAATTTTCAGTGACAATTATTTTTTTCATTTAGAAGTCAAATGGAAATGCTGGAAAGAGTCGGCTTGGAGCCAACTAAGGGGCACTTTTTTTTCCCTCCTTTTCTCACTGATACCAAATCACAACCAAACTGTTAGTGTCAAGAGTCCCAGACAATCAAAAACCTACCATTGCATTTCATTTGCAGATAATTGCAAAAAAAAAAAGAAAAGGAAAACAAAGTCTAGCTTCGGAAAACAAAGTCTAGCTTCGGAAAACAAAGTCTAGCTTCGGAAAACAAAGTCACTGAAACTTTTCCTTTTTTTTTTTTTTTTTTTAAAACAATATTCAGTGTGGTTTAGATATTTCCTTAGGATCTAAGAGCCCCAGGAACAAATCCCATCTCTACCTCTTAGGATCACACCTTAGGAAAGACATGTCTTATCAGTCTGAGTTAGAACTGGGAATAAGAAACTCTTCAACTCTGATTTTAAATTACCCATCAGTCCTAGTTCATTTTTTTTTCACTATACAGTGCAATTCCCTCCTTTAAAAAGACAGTAATACCTGTTTATCCTACAAATGTGCTGGAGGGATGTCTGGGAAGAATTCTGTCAATGAAAACTGTAGGGTAAGTTCTAAGTGTTATTACTTTGGAAAAGAATGTGCTACAATTATTCTAGAAATATGACAAAGATTGGACGTTAAGTTAGATTGTTAAACATGAAGACAGGAAATATCATGCCTACCAACCTGGACCACCACTTCCTCACTTGATTGTGGGTTGTCATCTCCCTCCTCAGTCACTTCTACTTACAGTTCTTCTCCCCAGGTTGGTCAGGCAAGCAATCACTACTATGTATTTCTCATGTTATCACAGCATGTATGAAACCATCACGGATCCTTCTAGATACAGCAGAAACATAGCTTTTGCCCTACTTGTTGAGGTTCTTAGAAGTTCCCAGTCCTGAAACAGGGGACATGCTGTAGCCATAAAAGCCAACTCCCCATTTTCAGCACCAGCTGTGCAAACAGTAGTTGACCAACAGGATCCATCCATTCCTCAAGCACTACTGCCTGACCAGTAGGATTGAGAAGATATCATCTGAGAACGTGTGTTTTTGACCCACCCTACAGCAATGTAATCATACTTGATATGCTCCATGTCTTCCCTGGCAGTATTGTTGGTGTCCACGTGCAAGAGCAATGGGGAGTAAAACTCTGAGGCCTGGACAAGAGTCAGCACACTCTTCACATCATCCCAGACCTCAGCCTCCCAACAAACCTCCCCAGACAGCAAGCTGAGGCAGCAAATGGGATCTTCCTACTCCCGCAAGCAGGGAGCCTCCAAAAGCTATCATTCTTCACTTCCTCCTGCATGGTTCAGGCTCAGACAGATCAGATGCTTTGCTGGAGAGAGCTTTCAGGCCCTCTAGAAGCTCTGGCCTTCTGGTCTGCTACCACAGCACTGAAGCTATTCTGTAGCTGCAAATACCAGTCCTGTCTCTAGTACCTCTTTCAACCATCTATGACCTTTCAAAGCTATCTTCTGTTCTGGTTTTATGCAGTACCTAGAAGGGTCCACATTTGTTTCGTAAGTGGTGTGATAAAACAAAAAAAAAAGTAATGATAATTTGGTATTACTTCAGTGTAATAATGGTTAAGAGTGAGAGTTCAGTGGCAGCTTATTTCAGGTTCCACGCTGCCTGTGAGCCTCTTTGGCACTATGACAACACTTACATATACAGAGATGCTTATTTATGTTAAACATTTATTGAATCAGGCTAGGTATTGAATCATAAACTCTTGGCTTATGACCAGCTCAGTCTGATAAATGGACTCAACGTAAGGTGTTTTAAGGCACTTCCTCAATGACATTAGAATCTTCTGCTGGAATTTACAATCACTTTGTAATGTGAAAATGTCAATTTTCACAGCAATGTGTTTTTGTCAGCTGTTATCTTTGGATTGTGACATCTTCATCATTGGCTGAAATATGGATCAGATTTGGCTACTGCAACATCTGATAAAAAAAGCACTACGAGGATATGAATAAAACAGCAAAGGAAATAGCTCCCTATCCCAGCAGAACATTCTTCAGAATCTTAGAAATACCAATCTACATTTCTAAAGGCAGCTAGTCATTTTGATGTTTCATTTGACACACCACAACAGGCTCAGGTCTTCACAGCACTGAAGTTCAGCAATCTGTAAAAAAAATAAGATCCACTGTAAGGATGGATGAGAAACCACATAGCGAGCTTCCTATATCACTAGTCATTTTTAGGGAAAGGCAGTAAATGGGAGAAGCAAAAATGAACGCATTAAGTTCAGTGAATTCAGCAACATGCATGCATTTTTTTTCTTTTTGTCTTTTCTACTTATTTCTCTTACATCTTTTTTCCTTCCTTTCTTTCAGTTTGTATCCCTGCATTGCTAAACTGTGTACTCCTCTCTCCAGTTCCCCTAGGAATTCCCAACCACCTCTTCTAGGTCTCTTCTTTCATTCCCCTTGTCTGTGCTTCTTTCTTTTCTCCTCAGTGGTGCCTTTCCTTCTGGCACTAAACACAGTAGGGTCATCTTCTCTCTTGACACCTCTGCTTTTTTTTTTTTCCATTTCCATAGCCTGTACCTATTCTATCTCAATTATTATATTACCACCTCACTTCTTCCCCAGATCCTTACACAAAAGAGGGTGTGTGAATGGAAATGGTTTGGTGAGAAGAGGAGCTGAAACCAGATTGCTTCTACTTTTTCTCCCATTTTATATCTTTTCTGCCACCCCTTTTCTCATGATACCTGCCTATTCTGCTGCAAAACAGGCAGTATAACTAAAATTTTCTTGGTTTAACTACATTCCAAAAGTAACTGCATTTAATACCTGATATAGATTAGGCTTCCTCTATAGGCAAAATGTTCCTACAAGTACTTTCTCTAAAGGCAGCGTGGCTGAAGCCTGCATTGGTTAAATGCTTCTTGTACTAGCAGTAATTCCTTTCATGCTGTTGTTGTAACTAAGATACCACGATCTCCAGAGCTCACGGGATCAAGATAGGAAGAAAGGGGTGCTAAGTCATGCAGCTAGCTGCATTTTTAAACTGCTAGCCCCCATAAATGTGGGAAGGAGCTTCATTTAATAGCAAAACATGCTGAGTTCATATATTCTGCAAGCTCAGGGCACTAATAATATTCCTCTTACAAAGCTAATGAACTCTGTTTCCTTAGGGTTGGAAGTTTTCACCTTCCATTACAAAGTTAATACATTTTACTGAAAGAGCAAAAGTGGGCACATTGAGAAGACTCTGCTAAAATCCACCAGCTATAAAGAACAGGTCTGCTCTGCAAAAATCGTACTCCACTGACTGTAAAGAAAGAAATATGAGCCCCAGTGCACCAGCTGACCATTGCAGGCAAATGCTAAAATGCCTCAACTGATACCTAGACCAATCTCTTTTCAGGAGGTCTGTTGGGAGGAGGGCTTTTCCAAACACTTGAGTTGGTTAAGACTGGAAAGAAAGGCAAGATTCATTGTCTACATGAAACCAACACTCACAGCTCATCAGTGGGAAACAAGCGATTATTCCACATGTCTACAATAGGTTTCAGAATATGAAATCAGATGACCAACATAGCAGTCCTAAACAAGTTCCTTAGGCAAAGATTTCAAGTCTGTTGGCTACTTAGTAAAGGAAGAGGTGGGCTAGCTTTGCAAAAAAACATGCCCAGTAGAGATTACTACAAGACCATACAGATAATTTGATGAAAAACTAACATTGAACAAAACAGATCTGCAGTCCTGTGAGATGTCTATGAACTATACAACAATATTACTCTGAAATTTTAAAATGAGGTGTTACAGTGAAATTTTCTTGACTCTTACTTTTAAGCCCTGCATGCCTGGAGTAGAATCGAGGCTGTAAAAGTGAGCAGTTTCTGTTCTGCGACACTGGTTTCAGGCTTCCAATGGCAAAATTCTTTTTCACGTTCCAAATTCTTTCCAGAGCCACTGTTAATAATTTGTCAAAATAATAGCATTATAACAGATTACTTCAACTTGTTCTAGAATTAATCTAACTTTTAAGACAGTCCTTTAGGTCTATACAGTAATTAGCAAGTAGTTAAACTGAACTCTACAATCTTCCTCCATAATTACTGAAAAGAGATTGACATCTTCAGAGAGCAATTCAGATTGCTAAAGGTATATGATGCTCTCTACTGTCAGTGGAACAGCTTAGGACTGCAAGGGTCCTAACTGAAAAAGGATGCAGCTGATCTGTACTGTACAAGAAACAGCAGTAATACCATCAATGCATCCGACATGATTTACTGGTCACACTGGAGTACCAAATGTCCTCATAAAAAGACAGCAGAAAAAAAAAAAGAAAACCAAACACCACATACACAAAACAAATCAAAACCATCACCAAAACAAAGCAAAAAAAAAGCTACTTTATTTTGTGGAAAGGTTACAATTTACTTACCATCTAATTTATGTAAAATGATTGACTTGCTAACCATATAAACTGTGTAAATCAGTAACCATCCAACCTGACAGTTGTTGATCAGAACCCAGGCCACTCAGGGAGCATCTCTAATTCTCCAGATGTATACAGGTGAAAAAGGAACTAGGTACTTGCTGAATAATCTGTATACCAACATATATTTGCGTCAGAGATGGTGACAGAGACTGTGTAGTGTATGTCTCAACATTGTAACACCAGCGTAGAGAGACTTCAAACCACAAACTGGACAACTGCTGGATCACAAGTTAGAAGTTCCCATTTCAAATACAGAAGTAACTCTGAAAACTGCAACCTCATCCCTACGCATGCACCCAGACCCAGGGCTTGGAAGACCGAGGGGTCCAGAGGCCCCTGAAGACCACCTAAGACCCCTCAGAGGTGGTATTGAGCATGCATGCCACTGCCAGCTGGTGGGTGTGGTTAAGCAAAACAGTTCCTGATAAAAGAGCAGGAACCACCAACATCGGAGGGAATGTTCTCCCACCGGATTTGGAAACAAATCGGACTGATGGGATGCCACAGATCCATAGCAACTGACCCTTGTCTTCCTTTCTTTCCTTTCTCTCTCTCTCTCTGCTTTGCAAACTTTTTCTCGGACAAATAAAGTCACCTGGTCCTTGACTCCCTTTTGAGTTTTAATTCTGTTCCTGAGAATACGAGCAAAATCTCGCTCTGGTCTATGACCAGCATGCAACAATTTGACCTTATTTTACACAGCATAACAATGCAATGTATATAACATATTGAGCTATACATACTATTTATACATTGACCTTGTTGTACATCCATATTATACTTTCCTGTAAAAAATATTTTTGTAGAGATTCTGCATTATCTTAGTACTTTAAGCCTTTATAACATACATCTCACTAGGGCACTCCCCCAAAATCATAAGAACATAGTAACATCCATTCATACAATCAAACTGAAATATCATAGAATAGTAGAATACCAGGTTGGAAATGGACCTCAAATATCATCTAGTCCAATCTTTTAAGGTAAACTATATATTTTGTTTAAATGAAATGGCCCAGCACCCTGTCAAGCTGAGTCTTAAAACTGTCCAGTGTAGGGGAATTCACCACTTCCCTTGGGACATTATCCCAACGTCTAATTGTTCCCCTGGTGAAAATTTTTCTTCTGGAGTCCAGTCAGGATCTCCCCAGGAGTAGCTTGTACCCATTATCCCTTGTCTTTTCCATGTGACTCCTTGTAAAAAGGGTGTCTCCATCTTCTTGGGAAATATTTTGGACACCTTTGATCCACTGGTAGATGGGTGCAGTGAAATATAGTTGTGTTCAGCAATTAGTATCATTGGACACATAAGCAACTTGAGCAGACTGATATTAACATCTGCAATTCAGCTCAGTCAGCAGGAAAAGAGCAGGCATTCTTAGAGCACAACACATGCAACACTAGGTATCTGGGAGAAGTCAGAAGAATTCTGTTTTCAAAGCACCTTTTTCTCTCCATTTCCTATAAACAGAGCCTACATCAGTCATTCCTTAGTAGGTGGGTGCTGTAATTGCCTAAGGAGCCTCATCACAGTAATGGAACTGCAGGTTCAAACAGTCTTTAGATCTGACAGGATACTGGTTACATCACCTAACTTACGTACTTTTTTGTCTGTGAATCCAATTGTTTTAAATTAACTTTGAGTGAGTTTAAACTTGGGTCTCAGTCCTACATAAGGGAGAACAGGCTTTTTTCAGATTTTTCCAAGTCTGGAAACAAAGGCAAAAATGCCCTTATTACATTTGTGGAGGATGCAATAGTTCGGAGATACAGGGGCAGGTTTATTCTAACAAAATGCAGTTTAATATAGACAAGAAATAGCTTTACTCTGAGAATGTGGGGCTACAGAATGGGAACTGTGTACTATTGAGACAAAGCACCATGAATTTAGGGGTAAAAGACGAAAAACACTTCAAGGTCCTATTGCTAATGTTAGCTCTAAAATAAGGAGATGATTCTCTCTCACCACAGGCTGCTAGAAACACAAATACTGAAGCACCGTGATGAGATTTGTTTTTCACATTTTAAAAGAGGAGGCAAAACAACTGGTTAAAATAGATAAAGAGCCAAAAACATATATATGTATATAACTTCTTTGGAAGAAAATCCTGGATACTAAAAAAAGGCACTATTATATATCCAAGAAAAGCAAGGAGCTGAATCATGCAAATCCAAATTATAAATCAGGCTTTTATTTTTTCTTTTTGTTTGTTGTGGGGGTTTTTGTCGTTGTTATTTTTGGGTTTTTTTGTTTTGTTTTTGTTTTTGTAATGCACCAACCACTAGAACAAACTAATGAGGAAAGCTGTGGAATAACCAGCATTACTCAGTGGACTCTACAGAGAGACCCCTAATGACATACAACAGCTTGATTGATGAAGACAAGAAGACTTTGTAGTGAACCAGATAGGATAACCAATCCTTAAGCATTACAAACTTCTGAAAATTAATTTTGTACAATTAGATTATGGCTGCAGGAGACCACCAGCATGATGTAAGTCTTGTCCTATATGGGTCACATGGCTCTAGGCTTGAATGAGCACCAAGACTAGCAAACGACCTTGGACCAGAGCTGTTTAAGTGCAAAATATCAAAGTGTATATTAAAAAATGGTGAATCTAAGTGATCTTTGTTAAACTGTTCCAGCATTAAGTTCTCTTTTTGATAACTGCTAACTCTTTATACTCTGTTCTTATCTCATTTTACCTCCAGTTCTAAAAACTTTTAAAAGATTATCTAAACTAAACACCTTGTTCCCTCTTAAACTTCAGTTTCACAGAATCACAGAATCATTTAGGTTGGAAAAGACCCTTGGGATTATTGTGTCCAACCATTAGCCCTACTCTACAAGTTCACCCCTAGACCATATCCCCCAACACCACATCTAAGCGATGTTTAAA
>WUAM01000095.1:3110062-3124707 GCA_024336885.1 Actenoides hombroni | reverse complement strand
GATTGGGGGGTCTATAGCAGACTCCCACAACTATATCAGCTTTATTAGCCCTTAACCTAATCCAAACAGACTCAACCTCGTCATCACTATACTTGATTTCTGAGGTCTCATGTCATTCTCTAACATATAGGGCCACTTCACCACCCCTCCTTCCCTGTCTGTCCTTCCTGAAGAGCTTGTAGCTTTCGATTGTGGCACTCCAGTTATGTGTGGCATCCCACCACGTTTCTGTGATAGCCATTATGTCATAGTTTGCTTGGTGCATCATGGCTTCAAGCTCCCCCTGTTTGTTGCTCATACTGCGTGCATTGGTATAACTGCACTTCAGAAGAGTTAATGATACCAATATCTTTTTGTGACTGGGTCCCCCATTTCCTTCCAAACCCCTTTCAGTTGCTTCCATGATTTCTAAATTTCTAGCCTTTGTCTCGAATAAAGTGGCAGAGCAAGAGTCTACACTAGTCAACCAGGCTTTTAGCCTTGGCATGCTTCCCTTGGGCTTATTTCTAGCTGGTCCAGTTATCTCCCTTTCCCCCTTCATATCTAGTTTAAAGCCCTACCAATCTGCCCCGCAATCTCCTGTGTAAAGACTCTCCTCCCCCTTTTAGAAAGGTGCCCCCCATGAGATGCCAGCAAGTCTGGTTCTGTATAAGCCATCCCATTGTCAAAAAACCCAAAATTGTTATGGTGACACCAGTTACGAAGCCAGAAATCAATAGACTGTATGCATTTGTCAGTTACTGTGTCTCTACCTGAAACTGGAAGAACAGAATATAACCTGTGCTACAGTTTCCTCACTTGCCCACTCTAATCAAGTCTCTCCACAATCTTTAAACCAATTGATTTTCTAATTGCTTTCACTGATTTCCTGTTATTTATTTACCTGTATCATTCTTAGCTTTCAACACCAACTTCAGTTTGGAACAGCAAAAGGAGACAAAGTATCCTAATAACTACAGCACTTCTTCCATTGAAAAAGGTAACAAAACCTCCCTGTTGCTTGGCATTTGTTTTGGTTTTATTAAATTGATAGTTCATATGGAATTATACATGTTCTTTATGGTCCTGTAACTTCAGGTTGGAAAAAAAAGCAAAGGTAATAAAGACTATAAGCAATTCTTCTGCTTCTAAATGTATCCCCAGGCTATTATATAAATCATAGAATCATTCTGTCTGGAAAAGACCTTTAAGATCATTGAGTCCAACCATTAACTCAGCATTGCCAACTCCACCATTCTGGGATGTCTTTTTAAATAATATTTTTGCTACAGTTCCTTAAAACAATTTGTATTTCATTTGCCCCAACAAACACTTGCTGTTTGCTGATCTGGAGTATTACCTGCAGCTGGATGTTTAATATGGCATGCTTCTTTCTGAAAATTAAGCTCTTCTTTAAGTATTTCTTTAACTCTCCTGGATGGCTCAACATAGACAAATTTCTTCCCTGTTAATTAAAATGTATTACAAAAAAACCCGATTATTTTGAATGCCCTGAATGCTAACGTGCATGTCATGTAATTTCATGCCCTCTACTTCTATCTTCCACACCTGTTAAGACAAATCATTTACAAATATACGAAGGTGTTCAGCCAGGACCCACTCCCCAACATCAAGTGATTCCTGATGCCAGGACCATCTAAAAGGGGAGTAAATCTCAAAGGGGAACGCTGGTGAGGTGGCTCTCCCACGCAGGAGCTGAGGCCACCCCAGGGCACTCCTCGAGACACAGCCGCTGTGTCTCCCCGTGGCGAACAACCCACGGCAGGGCCGCGTGTGGAGGAGGTCTCCAAGGAGATGTCCTTGCTGAAGGAAGGTCTCCAAGGAGCTGAAGAAGGATTAGGGCACCTCATGGTGGGGAGGGAGACCCTGCCTGGTGGGGCACTACCCACACCTCTGCCGTGGTGGGGTGCGCGGGGCCGGGGTAGGCGAGGGGCCGCCAAACAAGGTGACCACGGGGGATCAGCGGAGAGTTGCGGGTGGAGAAAAGCTCGGCTCTCCCGCGGGGAGGGGACACGGGGTGGGGAAGGGGAACGGAGACCGCAAGCGGCGGGGAGAGGGGACGGGCGGTGAGGCGGGCCCGACCGCCGTGCTCACAGGGCTGCCCGCCTCCCGCCGCCTCGCCGCGGACATCACCGCCCGACTCCTCGGCCGCCACCGCCAGCAGCTCACCGCTCGTCGCCCTCACGGCTGGTGCCGCCATGCCCGGGCAGGTAGGAGCCAAGCGGGCCGGTTGCCACAGAAACGGGGGCGGTTCAGCTCTGCCCCGCCGCCGGCAGGAGGGAGCGCGGCGGGAGCGCCGTAGCCTGGCGCCCCAGCGGGGCGGGCCGCAGCCAGAGGCAGCGCTCTGCCCGCCCGCCGCCATGTTGGAGCTGCGCCTCAGCCAGGGACGGGAGGAAAACCTGAGGGAGGGAGGTCACCTCCTCCCGCAGCCTTGTGCGAGGGCTGCAGCGCGGGTGCGCCATTTCCAGTCACAGCTGGCGTGTTTTACCCCTACCACAGGCCGGGGTTACCAGCCGGGGCAACTCCGAGGCAGGGTATGGCCAATCACCATTCCCAAGGGACAGCAGGCCATGGCCACCTCATGTCTGCTTGGGTCACTGGGTGGGTGACAGCTCGAGGTATCGTTGTGTCAGTCACCATTACTGCATTCGGCAGCACATCATGAATGCTTCGCACCTAGGGGGTGCCACACCTGGCCTGCTGTAGGAAAGGAGGTATTGGCATTCACACCTGAGGCAACAGCAAACTGATGGAAATAAACACACAGGAGTCCAGTATAACTGGATGGATGATGTAAATCTACTAATACTCTCAAGTGCTAGCTCGGTTCTAACACTTTTCACAAAGTGCAGCATCTTGAGATGCTGTTTGTAGGATTGAAGCAGACTTGATACTCCTCGTTTTTCCACTGTTGAAGTTTAGAGGAGGAGGAGCAGCCGGCAAGTACAGTAGTCAATGGATAATGCTGCTGGCAGGCACACGGGCAAACTGTCCCTCCTGATTGCCTGGCAGGAAGCTTTGCCCCACAGTAACTTCCTTGAAATCAAGACTTTGCATACCATAGTGAGAATTTATAAGGCACAAATCAATTCTAGTTACACAAACACATGAGATAATCCATTTCCCTATTTTCTCTTGATGCATTTCAAGGTGTATTCATCCGCTGGAGGTGTCCTGAAACCAAGCTTTCAGAAGGATAGGCATTAAAAAAATAACCTTGGACCATGCATAGTTCGGAGGCAGTTCTCTGTCTTCTAACTGAAGTGCTGAACAGAGCTTCTAAAAGGGTGGGTGATGGAGATGCCCTCCACAGTTGCTTGTCAGAGCACCAAATGTGGGGCAACATAGCCCAACCCTCTTGCTGCTGCTGTTAAAATGTGCCTTAGCTCTGTAAGTGGTGTCTGGAAGGAGCTTGGGATCACTCAGTAAGGCACCTGCCCAGGACAACAAAGTGTTTTGTAGCAGCTTTTGTACTGAGTGACAGTACTTCGGGTCTCACATTTAATTAATTTCCAGTTCAATTTTATTAACACAGAGAAGCAAATTTCTAAATTATAGATGGCAAAGTTGAAGCTCAGAATCATGCAGCACATTGTTACCATGGGAAAATCTTTAGTGCTCTAATTCCCATGCGATACAGATGTTCTGCTAGGCTGACTGCATTGCTGATGTTCCACCAGTATCTTTATAAACCACTATTGATGAAAAAACAGCTACCTGCTCAGAGGAATTGTTTTGAGATAGATTGTACTGGTGCTAAAAAACCCTCATTCATTAAAATCTTACATTTAGTAATAATTTTTATCCAATAGTTACATTTCAGCCAAGGTGGGGGAAAGAAAATAAAAAGATGGGAAGTGCACGTAACTGGACTTCTGAGAGAGCTAAATAATCCAGATATTTGATTCTCCAAAAGCAGGTGGAAGACTAAGAGGTTCAGAGTGATACAGCTGCTGTGAACAGTAACAGAGGTAAATTAAACTCTCAAATCAACTTGAAAAATCATAGAATTTTTCACTTGCTAGCAAAAGGGCTGAAATGACAAACAAAAGCAGCAAATTATGATGTCGCTTGTGAAAATTTATAGCATTTTTATTAAAAATTAACTTCAAGTTAAACCAAATAGTAGTCAGTGCTAAGACCAGATAAGAATGGCTTAGATGAAGGATCCCAAGTCTTCACTGCAAACCAGTTTGATTCTAGCTGGCATGACTGTAGAGTAGCTGCACTCACATGTGTGCTAAAGGCCTCAGAATCTTAAGAAACCAACCAACCCACCCACCCCTAAGAGTTTGGTTAAATGACAGCAGCCAAATCTTGTGTCAGAGCTTTTGGAAGCCCTACTCAGATATGAATACCTAGGATTAGTAATACAAGCTATTACAAAATAAAAAAGAAAGTAAAGAAGTAGCCTGAAAATTAAGGAATTTGGAGGAAAAATACCAGTAAAGTTTTTAAACAATGCTGGTGCCCTAATTTTTGAGTTGGAATGAGGAATTCCCTTTAGGGGAAGAGATACACCATTAAGTATTTCCTGCATTAAATTAGCTGTAGCTAAATCAGACACAACAGTATGTTGGCTGTTCATCCACATACAGATGAAGCTTCCTTATTCTAACTAATGCTGTATCCATGACATTAAAACTTTGCTCAACTTAACTTGCAAGGAAAAAGTAAACAGGATCTTCACAGAAAGCAATTTCCTTGAAAAATATCAGGGAAAAAAACCCCAAACCCACACTATTTTATCATCCTATAAATAACACTTTTGATTTATGAACAGATGATCCCACTGATAACTGAGCTTCCAATTAAAAATATGACGACAAAATACTTAGGATTCAGTATTTTATTTTATAGTAAGTCTTACACTGGGATCACTAAGCATCCTGCGTATCACCCAAATAAGTTACATTCATTCTGAGCTTTTGTGCTGTTTTAAAAAAGTACATTTCTCAAAAAAATAATTTTCAAGTGAGCTGTAATAGAATTCCGCCTTGGTTAACGCAACGTTTCTCACATCAAGTAAATATTCCCATTTTCCCTCCTGCTTTGACAGGACAGACCAATTACAAAAGCCCCTCCAAATCTGCACTAATTATCTGGAGACTCGCTGCAACTACTGAGACTTTCTGAAGACCCTGAATACCAGTAGTAACGTTTCAAAGTAGGACCGAGACCACGGAGCCAAGCTGCAAGAAGTGACATTTTGCTTGAGGAGAACACTGTAGTATCTCAACTGAGAAAACCTCCTTGCAAAGGGGCAGTTTCTAAGGGGACACAGCATTTATGCAGTCTTCTACTATTTCAAAAAGGTAGTGATATATATCGGTCCTCCTCGCAATGTCAAGGGCCGTTTCATCCAGGTTGTTTTTGAGGTCTGGTTTCACATAGCGATTCATCAGCAAGAGTTCCAGGGTTTCTCTACTGTTTTTGTTTCCTGCCGCAAGGTGCAACGGTGTCAGCAAACCGTTTGTCTGCGCGTTGATGTCCGCGCCCTGCTGAAGTAAGAAGGCGGCCACTTTTGTATTGTTCCACTTACAGGCGCTGTGCAGAGGTGTCCAGCCATCCACCGTCTGCGCGTGAACGTCCGCCCCTTGGGCAACCAGCTCGTGGGCAATGTCCAAGTGCCCGCTGTAAGCAGCTCGATGGAGAGGAGTGTACTGATCTTCATCACGAGCGTTAACTGGAGCCAGCTTTTCGGAAAGGAGCCTCTTCACCGTACTCAGCTAGTTACAGAAAACACGTAATTTAACGTAAGACTCTGCAAACAAGATATGTGGCTTTCATTGCTTTGAAGTTTTAGGAGGAAAAAAAAACATTTCTGTCAGTCTCAAAAATGCTTAAGTGCAACATATTTAAAAACAAACCATTGTTAAAAATTGTTAGTGAGGTGGTGGTGTTTTGTTTGTTTTGGGGTTTTTGTGTGTGTGGGGTGGGTTGGGGTTTTTTGTTTGTGTTTTTTTGTATGTGTGCGGTTTTTGTGTGTTTTGGGTGGATTTTTTTGTTTGGTTTGGTTTTCAAAGAGATACAACATGAACATCAGTTGCAATGCCTTAGGAGCCTCTTATCTTACACCACCTCCCCATTCACTGTGAAGACAGTACCTGCACAGGACTGTAGATGGAGCTTGTGCGTTTAAGAAAGGCAAGTAATAAAATGTACACAAGGGTGTAATAAGCAACGTAACAGGAATCTTGGTCATCTCTCTCTCACTTCCAAGAATAAAAAGCACTTTTTTGTCCCCATAAACAGAGAGGAAAAGAATCACCCATTATTTGCATAGGGAGCTTTTAAGAAAATACAATTTCAGATCCACCCTCTCCCCTGCAGTTAAAAGGCTTATTTGCCATGAAGAAGGAGCCTGGCATGCTTTCAGTTCATAGAAGTAAAAAAAAAAAAAAAAAAAGTGCTGTTGCTTTAACTCTGAACTAAAGTCAAAGTTTTGTTCTGACAGCCGATGGATCCAGAGATATTTCAGTGGGGGGGGGGGGCCTACAAAGAGAGATGTTTCACGTACAGTGTCTTGCAAAACTGGATCACAATAGGTTCAGAGAGATAAAGGAAAGCATAGGTAAATTTTTGTTTGTGGATAAAGCTGTAGATACCTGCACAGAAGAATGTTTTTGTCAGTGATACGTATGAACAGAATAAATGCCTTACCCGATTGTTTTCAGCTGCCCAGAGTAGCAATTTCTCTGGATGTTTTTCCATTTTTTTTTCTTGCATTTCATACCATTCCTCACTTCTTTCTTGTTCGTCATCATCATCATCAGACTGTCCTGACCAACAGCTCTGAGTTCCTACAGGAATCAAATGCCTGTGTGTCTCCAGCAGTTCAAGTTGGTTAAAATTCTCCATAAAGTCTTCGAACTGCTCGCTATCATCATCATCTTCATCGATTTGTTTGTCGTTATTCATTTTCAGTTAGCATCTGTAAGTGGCAGATATACAACAACATTTATAACAGCTTTTTACTGTTATCCGTGCACTAACTGCCAATAAGAACATCTGATGGGCAATTCAGACATCGGCAACACCACAAAAACCACAACTCAAGAGCAAACTCGGCCTTCCTCCGCTAGCTCGGGCTTTGCCAGGATCCCCAGCTAATACCCACGCAGGAAGCACAGCGTGCTGCTGCCCTATCCTGCAGACAGGCCGTGCGAGGCTCGCCTGCTGCTCTGTAATTAACGAACAACAGCCGCGGAACGAAGGCAGCGGCGCTTCAGCTCCACCCCGCGGAGCCAGCCCCGCCCGCCGCACCGCGCCGCCCGCCCCTTCCCCTCACGGCCCCACTCAGGCCGATCCAGGTCCGGCCCTGCAGCGCCGGCCCAGCTCCCCTCCGCAGGGGTCGCACCGCCCCGGAAAGGCTTCAACGCCCACTCTACTGCCGCTGATGCCCGCCGGGAGCCCGCCCCCGGCCCCTTGCGTCCCCGGGCCTGCCTGCGGGCTGCAGGCCGGCCCTAGCATACGCCTTCCCGCCGGTCTCCCATCCACGCTCACCACCGGCCCGGTCCCGCTTAGCTCCCCTCGCCGCCCACCGCGCCAGCGAACGCACCTGCCGCCCCCACCAGGGGAGCGCTCCGGGGGAGGGGCCGCGCTCTGGGGGCGGGGCCAGCCTCCGAAGGCCGCCCGCCCACGGATGTGACGCCAGCAGTTGCCCGCATAGGCGCTCGGCTGGCCCAACTGCGAGACGGACGGTGAGCGAGCCCGCGCACGCGCGCGCTTTTGTGGAGGGCGGCTGTCGCGAGAGCGGCGCGTGGGTCTCGGCGGCGGGCCCCGCCCTTCTCGGCGCCATGGAAACGGCGCGCCGTGGCGGCTGGCGGCGCTAGGCCGCGAGGTGAGGGCCGGGCCGGGCATCCGGCCCTGGGCGCCGGCTTTTGGTTGGCCGCGGGCTCCTGTCGCCCTCTGCTCTGAGCAGGGCAGGGCCGATGGCGGTCGGGCTCGGCCCGGGGATCCGTTCCCGCCGTGCCCAGCCGCCCCGGCTCCTGCCCAGTCACGTTGTACGGCCGTTCCCGCGAGGTTGCGGGTAGCCTGGCCGGGGAGGGCGGTGCCGGGAGCTCCGTTCCCGGGCGGCTGGCGGGAGGGGGCTGGCGGCATCCCGCGGGGCGGCCCTGCGTCTGGTGCAGTAATAGGTGATTAAACCAAGCACGGATCTGTCCTTATCCCGAGGCTTTTTGCAAGGAGTAATTACCAGTGAAAGACTCGGTAACTCGCCGTTTCGCTCACTGCGCCCTTCGGTTTGATTCCTTTCTGGTTGTTTCTTAGGCTTTAGGTAGCATCTATGAAGATAGAAACTGACTTCCTGACCCGGTTTACTAAGCTGTGTCCAGAGCCTTTTTGTGAGGAGTCTTGGCATGAAGATGAGTACCGTCAGCTCACAGTAAGCTCCTGTTGTCTGCAGCTCTACGCAGTTCTGTCCTATCAGATGGCAAGTCTTGTATGTTTGGAATGAGTTTAGAAGAACTCAGATCATAGAATCATAGAATGGTTTGGGTTGGAAAGGACCTCAAAGATCATCTAGTTCCAACCCCCCTGCCATGGGCCAGGGCACCTCCCACTCGACCAGGTTGCTCAGAGCCCCATCCAGCCTGCCCTTGAACACTTTTAGGGGAGCTGGCATGCACAACTTCCCTGGACAACCTGTTCCGGTGTCTCACCACCCTCACAGTGAAGAACTTCTTTATTACATCTAATATAAATCTACCCACTTCGAGTTTAAAGCCAGTTTAAAGACCATAATTTGTGTTTTCCCTCCGGTCTGTATGATGATCACAGTTATTTCATATATATATGTGGATTACCAATGCAAAGAGTGAAGCTGAGTCTTTGTTCACCAGGCCTTTTTAAAGGCAGAAAATATATAAAGCATTCTTTAATTTTTCATGACATACTTCAGAGGGATTGTTGCAGCCCTTTACTAGAGGAGGCTGATTGGATAACCATATCTTCAAGAGTGCTGTTTGCAATAAAAACAGTGAAATGTTTCGACGACAGCATTATGTGAATGATATTTTTATATAGCTTTATAACAAATCTGTGTATTTGATGACTTTGGATAAGAGCTTACCTTAATAAAATCTGTGTTGAAGTTCTTAAGTGTATTGCTGTCTAACACATAATTTTCTATTTTATTCAGGGATGATGAAGATACCTTTAAAATACTTATTGCTACTGATATTCATCTTGGCTATTTGGAGAAGGATCCAGTTCGTGGAAATGACACATTTGTCACTTTTAATGAAATTCTAGAACATGCTCAAAAAAATGAAGTAAGTGCTGCTTTTTGGAAAGTGAAGGGGTGAGACTGCGAAAAAAACGTTCCAACCTACCAGAAGCTATAACACTTGGTCCTGGTACAGTCTTTAGTAATATTAAATTAAATGACTGAACTGAACTATTTTATTGCAGCCAGTTATGTTTCTGTTTCAGTAAAACAGAACTCTCCTTTGTGAGAGCCTTCTTACTCAGTTATGACCCTGGTTACATTAACAGTGTTTTTAGATTGTCTGTACTGGTTCCAGTGGTAGTTAGAGAGGAATTGCCACTGGAGGAAGCGAAAATAGTTGGGTAAGGGTACAGTCTTCAGCCAACTCAGAAAGTAGAAAAATGTTCGAAACTTTTAAAGTGTTGTTTTTCTTTTTGAGGATTGGATATTTCTTTGTCAATTTATTTGCAATTTTGATGAAAATTATTTGGTTTTAGTTTGTTTGGGTTTTTTTTCCCTACTGCTTTTTCAAAAGCTAAATATATACAGAAACTGCAGTTAGTACCTTCTCAAAGTAATGTGGTGATAGCTACTGATTTCTTCCCACAAGGTGCCACAGCAGCGGCAAGATAATGTATCTCTTCATGCCTGTCAGAGAAAATGTTCAGGATCCAATATGGAGACCCTTATTAAAGCACTTTCCTAGTATTTTTTTTTTCAACAGTTGTTTTCTCCTGTAGCTCTTCGTAAGTGGGTCTTTTTGTAGTTGGTTTTGTTTTAATGAATAATTTAATTATGTTTGTTTCATGAGGAAATGAAATAGCGCGTCTGCACCTACTATTTCATTTTACGTAGATGTCCCTTTATGAGGAGATACATGGAACTTGTCAGAAGAAAAAATTCAAACAGTGTGCTTAGAAGTCTTTCGAGGTAACAAAAAATCTGGTATTAAAGTAATAGAGCTTTTTATTACATACAGGTGGACTTTATTTTATTAGGTGGGGACCTTTTTCATGACAACAAACCATCCAGAAAAACGGTACACTCTTGTTTGGAGTCACTAAGAAAATACTGCATGGGTGATCGTCCTGTTCAGTTTGAAATTTTGAGTGATCAGGCAGTTAATTTTCATTATAGCAAGTAAGTATGTTCCTATAAATGACAGTGTAAGGTTTGGTTTGCATATTGGGTGAATACATTGTGATATTTATGATTTAGATCCTCCATGACCTGAACCTTGAAGTTTGAGGCCTGTTTGTGTGCAACAGTTTACAGGGTGACTTCACCTATTGTCTTTTATAATCTAAGGCTATAAAGGAAGGCACACATTTATTTCTTTTTGAGAACCTTCTGAATGTGCCATGACATTTGATACATTTATGTTAAGCATAGTTTCTGCTCTGCGAGTACAATGCAAGTAAACCAATTTACATGAGTTGCTGTGGTAAAAGCAGCAGTTCTTTGTGCATAAAGGTTGCACAGCCCAGTCCACTGCTCTTGCCCGTACCACACAACATGTTGTAGTATCCTTTTCATAGGCTTGCTCTAAAACAACAGGATCTTTTTGCTACCCCATTTTCCAGTGAAAAGTGCCATTCCAGTCTGTAAGAAACATCTTATGCTGTGCAGCTTAAGCTTATTGATAGCCACTTAGTACTCATTTGTGCTGCTGTCATGAGGTATTTGTGATGATGTTAATTTGAAGAGAATATTGGGAATTGCCCAGAAATTTGCAGATACAATTTAACTTTTTTTTCCTCTTCTTGTTCAGGTTTCCATGGGTGAATTATCAGGATAGAAATCTCAACATTTCAATTCCAATTTTTAGTATTCATGGCAATCATGATGATCCCACAGGGGTAATGATTATAATCATTGTACTATACTGTGATATTACAAAAAGAATACTATAGAGTATTCTATAGAATATAGAAATAGAGACTTGTATAGAAATACAGTTCTTGGAGAACAGCCTAGTTCTGGTCAGTTGCTTCACTCCTCACATAAATATTTCGTGTATCTTTAGGAATTCTCTTAATTAGTGACAAAAGGGTAAGTGTGACATTAGAAAAGAGGATGGAAAGAAGTTAAGGGTACCATATGAACTGTTTACATTCTTAGTTTACCCAGATTTCTGTCATTAAGAACAGAATCACTCTTTATGCCAAGAAATGTCAGCCTTTCAGAAAGTTTGTAAAATGAATTCTATCTGTTCAGCTTTTTTCTTAATGAAGAGGAATTTCTATACTTTGACTTAGCAATTGTTAAGCACCTTATATATTTGAGGAAGATAACCTAATAATGATGAAACGCTAGTTTAAAAATCAACAACTAAAAGTAAGCAGGAAAAGGACATTTAGAAGCAGCAAAGTGTGTGTGTTGAATTTATCATTTTGCATTTTATATCAAATAGCAATGTGTCACGGAGATGAGTTTTGACAACAGAAGCTTACCTTTGAACCTACTATGAAGCAGTTAGCTTAACTAGATACGTTTCTGTAGGAGTTCAGAGAGTTTGGGACTTTTTTTGGGGGGAGGTGTGTGGTTTTTTTTCTGAATGATTTAGTGTTTAATTTCCTGTTCAATTGAAGCAAGGAGTTGTAAGAAAAGGGATTTGCTTCCATACCCATGAGTAGTTAAAAAAAATAATTACAAATAGCTAATGTATGCAGTGGGATTTTTCAACCACAGAAATTACTGAAGGAAAGATATTCTCTCTCACTTTTGAGACTGTTTCACTTAGACTTTAAAGACTAAATGTTCTGTTCAAATTTTTTTATATTTGCTTCTTAATATTTTCTACAGACAGATGCACTGTGTGCATTGGATATTTTAAGCTGTGCAGGACTATTGAATCACTTTGGACGTTCACCTTCTGTGGAGAAAATAGATATTAGTCCCATTTTATTGCGGAAGGGTAGAACAAAAATTGCTCTGTATGGCTTGGGTAAGTATTAATCTGCCAGACTGTGACTAGACTGTTCATGTATTACTGAAGCTCAATAGGTCTAAATTAAGTTGAAACAAACATGTAGTGCTGCAACAAACATGAAGGTCTAAATAATACTAAATTAAAGCATCTCAATTCTGTGACAGCGTCAGGTTTCTCCTTCCGTGTTGTCACTGACTGACTGTTTGGTTTTGTTTTTTTTTTCTTTGTTCTTTTATTTTAAAACAAATCCTTCAATAACTTTATTTCTACACTTTTGTTGGTCTTAAATGAACCCTTCTTAAGTTATCCATAGTTAGTGCCTGTGTATCAAGGCAGGGTAATCCCACTCTTAATTCTTATTATTGTGTATTAAGTTTATTTCCCACTGTTTAGTAAAACTTAAACACTGTATGTTCGAGTGCAAGTTTGGGTACATTTAAAAACATAAAATATCTGAGCAGAAATCTGACATGTCTGTCTGAAGTGGTTCATAAGCAACATCTGTCACAGGCAACCTCAGTTTCTTTAAAGAAACTTACGAAGAGTTCAATGTTTTAAAGGTGTTCTATGGTGAGTTTTCAACTTTAGTTTCTCCCGTTCTGTTTTCTCCTCCACCTTCCTTTCTACCCTCATTTCTTAGAATGGTTGTGTGACTGCTTTCTGTCTAGAGAAGTTAATTATTAGATCTTAATTTTTTCCCCTTATTTTATGTCCAGTCATGAGTGCTTAAATACTTATTTCCAAGCAACTGTTGTAGCTATGAGTTAAATCCTAGTTCACCATGATTTTGTGTTTAATGAGATTCTTTAGAAGCTTGCTAGGTGTTGTTCTAATACCACAATATAAAAGCTTACAAAAACATTTGTCTTTTTAATACCCAAAATCATTACTGGGAAATGTAACAACTTTCTAAAGTACAGGTGTTGCTGCATGGAAATGTTCATCAGATGTTTTTTTGACCTTGTGCCAGGATTATATACCCTCTTGACTTTATCTGCTTTAGAGAGCACTTGTGCTTACACAAAATATGTAAATTCCACATGGGATTTTATTGAAATGCATCATGAACCCTGGGTATGGATTATTTGTTTTCTATTTTTGTGTTTTTTCCCCTTGTTAAAAACAAGAGAAATAATCAGTGACAAACAGTTCAAAAGTACTACAGACTTTTTCCTGCTGTGTAGGAAAGCACATACTTTGCACAATACATGATTTATTTCTTGTTTGTGTAGAGAATTTCAGTGTATGTTTAAGAACTCCATCTATACTCAGTAGTGTCTGTTGTTAGACTCTACCTTAAAACAAAATATACTTCGTACTCTGTCAACAAGAAACAAAACACTGCTTCTAACATTTTTAATTCTGCCCATAGTCAGTTGTGTGGAACAGAAAAGAGGAAAGAGATCTCAAACCCGATGTAGTTAATGAAACTGCTTTTAGCAGCTGTTTAAAGGTAAATTTCATGTCAAAATGTCTTATTTTCAGAAGTCTATACAGTAAAATAGCCAATTTTACTTTAATCTGTTCATATTCTCAATCATGCCTCAGACTTAGGTCGTGAAAATGAAGATCTGATCTTGCTACAAAGCTTTATTAGAGTTGCTGAAAAAATACTATAAAATAAAGAGTTGGTTTACCACACACAAATATTTCCATGGTTTTCTTTTGTCCAGGAGCTATTCCAGATGAGAGGTTGTATCGTATGTTTGTCAGTAAAAAAGTAACTATGCTGAGACCAAAGGAAGATGAAGATAGTTGGTTTAACTTGTTTGTGATTCACCAAAATAGGTAACGGTATTGGATGAATTACAGTGACTTTTAAACTTACTGTGTTACTGCATTAAACTGCCTTGAAAGGGATGGGTGAGAAAGCCAGCTGTGCTAATTGGTGCTTTTTGTGAGTAGCCCGTTTCTTAAGATTTTTCCAAATGAAAGCAGTGTTTTACAGCTGTACTTACAGTAGAGTCATAAAGGAAAGGAGTTGAAATAGATGAGTTAGGAGTGTGGGGAATCTCTTCCTAAACTGTTATAATTAGGTCAGTGAGGGGTTTGTAGTGTAATATGCACATAATTAAGTCTTGTCTGCTTGTTAGAGTTGAAAGAGCATTAAACTTCATATTATATTTGAACCATCTTCCCTTGCACTGCTATACTTTATAGTTTCCTTTGAATAGATGATAGGTAGCATATGAATAGATGATAGCTAGTGTTCTTTCTGCTTAAACACTTCTCCCAGCAGTGGTAGTAGAAGCAGGCAGAGTTCTTTTCTGGATTTTTTTTTTTTTTTTTTTTTTCTGAATAAGAGTGCAGTCCTCATGTGCAAGTAACAGTGAGGCAGCTCAGATAACCCTGTGTGTCCACTAGGCTGAAGGAGCTCACTTCTCCATCTCCTCTACCTCCTGGAAAGGGGTGGGGGGGAATGATGTGTTCAGTGTCTATGTAATTTGGTGGTTGTTACGTCACCATTTAAAACTAAACAAAAAACTAATACCCTCCCCAACC
>WUAM01000095.1:3096676-3110019 GCA_024336885.1 Actenoides hombroni | reverse complement strand
AAACAACAACAAACACACAAAACCAAACAAACCCAACCAACCAAAAAAACCAAACCAAAACAAGCAAACAAACAAAAACCCACCACAAACAAACTACAAAACAAAAGACCATGAGTGCTATAAAAGCATTCATATGGAAAAAAAAACCCAGCTGAAGTCTTACAAGCCAAATAAAAAGAAAAGGGAGATCCAAATAAAAGGAGGGGAGCAGGAAAGAGTGAGCTCTGTAAGTTGCCTTTTTGTTTAGCCAAAGACTTTAAACAATTGCCTAAGAAATAAATGTGAAGAGTACCTGAAGATATTTTTGATGGAGTTTCTGTATTTCTTTAAATCATACTGATGTTTTTTCTCCTTCACTCCCCCCTTGCCCACTCATGACTTACACATTCTAATTGTTTTTCTCTTTTCTTGAACAGGAGCAAACATGGAGCTACCAACTACATTCCAGAGCAGTTTTTAGATGACTTTATTAATCTTGTTGTGTGGGGTCATGAACATGAGTGCAAAATAGCTCCATGCCAAAACGAACAGCAACGTTTCTATGTTTCTCAGCCAGGAAGTTCAGTGGTGACATCTCTGTCCCCTGGAGAAGCTGTGAAGAAGTGTGTGATCTTTTCTTTTTGTTCTTGTTTATCCCGTGCCTTATGTCTCTTGTGTTGTGTTGAGAAAATAGAAGTATTTTTTTCTAAGCATGAAAGGACTTGTGTTATAGTGTGGATTAGCTTCAGAGTGTGGCATAACAAATCAAGTAGATGGAATCAGTGGCTAGAATAACTTTTGCTTTACTTAGGATTAATCCTAACATTTGAAGCAAATGGATTTTATGTAGTTACAGAGGTGTTACATCCTGATAAATTGGAATACAAGGCACTGTGTATATGTGCTTGTGTATGGAACAAGAACAATCTAAATATAATGGAATTGAAGTTTAGCAGGACAAACCCTGAATTACAGAGCCAAGAACTTTCCATCCCTGAAAAGTGAACATGAATTTAAAACAAATCTTTATACCATAGTTCTCTTAAGTTTATATTGTAATAAGTTACCTTTCTCCTTCTAGACACATTGGTTTGCTGCATGTTAAAGGGAAAAAAATGAAAATGCAGAAGATTGCTCTAGAGACAGTGCGAACTTTCTACATGGAGGATATTGTTCTAGCTGATCATCCAGATCTTTTTAATCCTGACAATCCTAAAGTAACTCAGGCAATACAAGCATTCTGCATGGAAAAGGTAACTTGTAATGCTAACAGTATATGGATAACAGTGTATGGTCAGGGCTTGGGATCTGTGACCAGTTTTGAGACTGGAAGATGAAAAATCTTGTCTTGCCCTGTATTATTTGAGATGGACTTGGGCAGTGTTTCCATAGGAAGCTAATTCCATGACATTCACTGAAGATTCCAGATTCCTTGACTGGAGTGGAACTGATTTATGGGGGTCCATATCACCTTTGTACAAGAAGTCCCACCTAAGAGTGGGGCAGCGTTGTATGTGCACTTTGGAACCAGGGTAAATACATGCACCTAAACCCTGAGAGCTGGGCTGTGCAGTGCAATGTGGAAGAAGCAACTAAGAAGGTTTATTAATTGCTCTTGGTTCTTAGGTCTGTATAAGCCTCTTGTTGCTTTTCCCTGGAACTAGAAATTTAGCAAAGGATAATGTCTATAAAATAAAATAGTATGAGTGATCAATGATGTAGATGCTGCTGCACTATGCAGTATCTGAAAGATAACTCTTTCATTGCGACTTTTCTCATTCTTAACAGCTTTTAGCTGCATATTGATACATATGTGTGTTCAGCAATGAGAGCACATCCTATCATTACTTCTTTTTATAGCTCCTCTGTGCAGCTGGATGTATTTTAAGTTACACTGTAAGGGGTTCAGGCATCTGTAAGAGAACAAAGTGGAACTGAATTTCTAATTCTACTTCACAGGTTGAATTGATGCTGGACAATGCAGAACGAGAGCACTTGGTAAATCCACGCCAGCCAGAGAAGCCTCTCATAAGACTGCGAGTAAGAAATTGTTTGGTTTGGATTGCTTTGTTTTGAAAGGTCACTGTGGAAAGTTTCAAAGCAAGGTCATGGTTTTTGTATTAACATAAAAGATTTCTTACTATGTACAGGCAAATATAAATCACCCTCATACTATGATTCTGTTTGGAGTATAACTATATTCTACAGAAAAGGATGAGGTTGGTTGGTAGAGTACTTCTCTGCAGGTCTGAGTAAGGGCATCAAAAGTGGCTGTATGCAGACAAGTTTTTCTTAAGTCGTGTTATCCTGTGTTTGTTCCTAACCTACTTTATGGAAACTTTCCTGAAGACTAGTAAATGAAACAAGTTAGGAACGAGTTATGAATCTGGGCTGTAGTTAGCTATTCTGTTAATATTAATTATTATTATCTATTATTATCTATTAACTGTTCTGCATAGTGTGGTAGAGCATTAATTTTAAGTTGACTTATTTTGTACTTTTATTTTTCCTTTAAAGGGTTGCAGACTCGTCTTGATTTGTGTGGCTTTTTATATTTCAATTTGTTTCATATATTATTTTTTTTCCTTTCCCCTCTTAGGTTGATTATGCAGGTGGCTTTGAACCATTCAGTGTCCATCGTTTTAGCCAGAAGTACATGGATAAGGTGGCTAACCCAAAAGACATCATACACTTTTTCAGGCATCGTGAACAAAAAGAGAAAAATGGTAATTACAAAGGAAAGAATTGTCGGCTTGCCTTAGTTTTCATTCCTCTTCTTTTACTTTCTTACCCAGCAGTATTAAAAGCTTGGTGTCTACCATCTAATGTGTTATAGGAGGAGTAAAGATGCATAGTCTCATTTAAGTGTATATATCGCACAAGTATTTCTGTTCTATTTCTGTGCTTGCCTAAAATTCTGATACTCAGCACAGTATCTTCCAACCGTTACTCATAAATAATGAATTTTTCTTGGGCTTCAAACCGTATTGAGTTGCCTACATTAATACATATAGTCCCATATTGGACTGAGTTACTCCATGATTCTCTGGTAATTACCATGAAAGGCCATGAAATATTTCACAACTGAGACTTCTCAGAATGAGGTTGTTGGGTTTGGACACACTGCAGGAAAAGAGATCGGTGTTGTGGGTTTTCCCTTGGTTTTCTTTAAATTTTATTGTTGTAGTAATTGATTTGTTTATACCTGAAATAGTGATGGAGGGGATGGGCTTGGAGAATATTTGTATATTGAAAAAAAAAAAAAAAAGATCCAAATGTGTGACATCATTTTGTTTGCTCTAATTAATCATGTGTACATGGTGCTCTTGGTTTGTCTGTTTCAGGTAGGTCTCTACTCAAGTGTTTGTGCAAAAACAAATAGTAGCTGTTACTATTGTAGCATTTCTCCCTGTGCCTAGAATTTTTAATAAACAGTTAATAGACGTTGCCCAAATGCTGGGTTTGTACTAGTCATTAATGAGGGTAGAGCTCGCACAAGAACGTACTGTGCTAAAGAACTGCTAATATTTCACATCAGTGCATTGTAAGTACTCCAGTTCCACTGACAGGGTTTTTACTTACACTGCCGCTTTTATAAAGTTCCAAACATCACGTTTCAGGAATAAAACCTGCTTTTAGTGAGTTGTGGGGGATTTTGTGGCTTTTTTGTTTGTTTTGTTTTTAATTATGCTGTATTGATCTTGGTTTAGCTTGCTTTGTAGTCTGTTTTTAATAGTTGTGTGATCTCATTAACATTTTTGGAATACAAGATAGCTACCACATCTGTCACTGTGGTTCATCAGTACATTTTAATTTTCCTACCTAACATGCATCTCGATTTCAGGAAGGGAATGCAGGAGGAATACCATGGTTCTTTGCACAGCTTTATTAGATATCCTCTGATAGAAGGGCAGTGGCTAATAAAGCAGTGCAGATTTTCAGTCCGTGTGCACATCATGCTATCGTTCACTGTGGGTGATGTTAAGGTTTCATGAGTTCAGAAGTTATGGTTTCTTTTGTCATAGCTGCTGATATAACAGAGTTAACAAAACAGGTTTTTGTGCTTGCATGTGGCAGATGTCTGGAAGTGGTCTGTAGTCACTTTATATTAGCTTGTGTGGTATGTGGTAATCTCAGTTGATTGTCCCTTCCATCCTTCTGTCATTATTACCTTGCTGCCCGAGAATGGGGGCAGCTGTGAACATTCCCTACTGAAAATCAGTCATTGTTGTTCAAAGGAAAATTTCTTCTCTAGTAACAGAGTTACTTCATAAAGAACAAGCCTTGTGCTTTGATTTTCTTCCATTTGTGATGTTCTAAAGTTCAATTATAATAGCATTCAGGACATAGCATTCAATCTATAATTACAGACATTTGGTAGGTAAGAGAACACTTTGTATCTGGTACAGGTGGAGTTGTCTTGTACAATTATTGCATCCATTAAGTTTACCTGTGTTTTTAGACAAAAGACTCTACAGTTAGAACAAAAAATCTTTACATATAAAAGGGACTGCAATTCTTAAGAAGCCTGTATTAATGTTTTTTTCCTGTTACTGTCAGTGGGATGATAATAATTACAAGCTGCAAATGTTGGTGATGGTGCCACTGTGCTTTTCTGTTCTAGACAGTGATCTTAATTTTGGAAAACTGGTTAGCAGACCTGCTTCTGAGGGCGTGACACTGAGGGTGGAAGACCTTGTAAAGCAGTATTTTCAGACAGCAGAGAAGGTATCTTTCTACCTTTTATCTTATTTATTTATTTTTAATGGAATATTCTTTGCTTCCTTAATGGAAGTAGCGTGCTCTAAATAGACTCTTGACATTCACCAGGAAGCTAATTTATTTCCTACATAACTTTATGTGAATTCCTCTATGAAGTATCTGTCATGGGTTAACAAGTAACCATTGTGTATAGGTTGTATAAGGTATCTGAACACATGCTGGCTCAACAACATTATAATAACTCTTCACGTAAACTTTGCAGTGTCTGCCCTGTACTGGATGTTGTGTCATGTTCTTACAGGAAGACAATGTGAGGCAGCATGCTCCGAGTGAGAAGCTGCCTTAATTTACTATAGGGTCAATGTGAGATTGTACCTTTTACTATTACCAGCTGGCTTGGAGTAACTTGTTACTTTGCAGTGTATTTGTGTCCCCAGACATAGTGCAATTACACATTATATTTGAAGCAGAGCAGGGAGAAGGAAAAGAGACCCCAATAGTTCACTTTCTCCCTACCCTTTCATTAAACTTGATTTATTTCCCATTCCCAACAGCAGGGCAGTAATGTCTCAGAGGTTAAAAAATAATAATCCGCAAGTCAGATGCCCAAATGCTTGATTTAGATGATCAAACAGAATTTTCAGAGGCTACTTCAGAACATGTTTTATGGAAAGTCATTAGAGCAAGGATTCTTGAGGTAAAGATCCCCCAGATTACATCATCTTGCCTAACCATAGGCAGATGTTAGGTGTCAGTATTAGGATGGCATAAACCATGTCCTGGAAGGGCTATTTGCCTTCTGAATATGATAGGGAACCCAGGGTGACTAGTGCAAAAGTAGGTACTACTTCAAATGTATTCCATTTGGAGGAGCAGCAGTATCAAAGACAGGGCATTTTATTACTCTATGCAAAATAAATTTTTGCTTTTAATCTCTTTTCATCCCCTATTCTGCAAATGTCCTTGTTATACCATCTTCCCAACTTGTTTATATGTTCTTGTATAAACAGCTCAGTTGCTGACCCCTGCATTTGAGACCTGCTTCAGCAGCTCAGCATCTGTAAAGACTAGAAAGAATCTGTTGGTGTTCTGGGAAGGCTAGCAGTAAGGGGATGATACATTTTGAGTAGTGAAAGAAAGGGGGAGGGAAAAGCCTATTGTGCCCCAAAATGATGATGGGGATCTTAAACACCATGTTAAGGTAGCTTGTGCTTCAGGCTTTGCTGGATAGTTGATCTTGTCTGATTAGGGAAACAGAAGTGCTTGGACCCTGAGGTGGCACAGGGCAGTATTTGGATGTTCAAAATATGTTAGACCAAAAATGTCTGACAAGTACCAGACTCTTCAGTTCCACTGTTACAGGTAGGCTGAGGTCTGGGAATTAAAGTCAGTGCTATTTGTCTCTTTAGCAAGCTTTTTACTTTATTTCCTTGGGAAGAAAGCTTAACTGTGGAAAGCCACTGTGAACATTCTGCATCATTACAGTCGGTCGCTCTTTTGAGATGCTTTTCTTACTTTGTTTTGTAAACTGCTCATTTTACAATAGCTGTAAAATTTATTCCTCTGCGCAGCATTATTTCAGGGAAGCTTTTATGCTTCTGATGCAATCCTCAAAACAGTTCCTAAAGGACACCTGGACGGATAAAAAAATCACTGATAAGTTTATATAATGCTTACTATCTGTGCTGTCGTTTACAGAAGAAAGAGGCTGCTATTTAAACATTACTGTCCATGTGGGGGGTTCATTCTCAGAACGTCTCTTCCTACTGTATTGGGAAGGAGAATAGAGAAGAGAAGGGCTGCGAAACACCACCAGTAGCATCTACTTCTTTTACTAATTAGTGTCTGTAGTAATATCTTAATATAGAATACCTTGATGAATATCATCTCACTTGATGAACATGTGAGAGCTGTTGGTATTTACAGAATTGCATTTCGGTAGAGTAGACTTCTGCTTAGTAGCTCTTAATGCTTCATAATAATCATTTGTCCTGCCCTGTAACTGCCATTTTTGAAGGTTAGAATTCTTCGGTAACACTAAGTGATTTAACACCTGTAATAATTCAGGGTCTGGTTTTAATAGCATTTTTAGTTCTCTACAAGTTAATCTTCAGTGTAAAAAAGGGAGGGGAACTAGAAAAGAATACAGTTTATTTTCTCTCAGCAGCACATTCCAGACAAATTATTTTAGATATGACTAGCACTGAAGTTTCTTTACCATTTCTGAAGCTTTTTTTCTTTGAGTCTGGAAAATACTCTTGTTAAGTAGGTGTAGCATGCTTGTAGCAAGAGGGTCATAACTATATCATGGCAAGTAACATGCTTGCTTATTGCTGTGCTTTCCTCTGATTGAAATCTTCAGTGCACATTGCTGGGCTTGGAACCAATGTGATGTAATATGTATCTGAAACAGCAGGAATATTATTTGCTTTCTTTGGCAGCAGATGTTTCTTAACAAAATGTTTTCCCCAATTATAAAGAAAGTACAGCTTTCACTTCTTACTGAAAGAGGAATGGGAGAAGCAGTGCAGGAGTTTGTGGACAAAGAGGAAAAAGATGCCATAGAAGAGCTGGTGAAATTTCAACTAGAAAAAACACAGAGGTTTCTTAAGGAGCGTCGCACTGATGCAGAAGAAGAAAAAATAGACGAGGAGGTAATATTTTGTTCACATTAATTCTTTAGGAGAGGTCAAGTCAGTAGAAAAAAGAGCATGCAAGCCTGGCTTAATAGATTTGCCTGTGTGTGGAACACATGCGACACTCACTTCTAGCTGTTTTCTGGAATTAATAGATATGGTGATAAAGTTTCAAATACGTAGTTTAAAATCTTGTGTTGAAAATTATGTTTAGGTATGCTTATACTGATTCTCACTTTGTGTACACATGCACAAAAAAGATCTGTCACAGTATGTAGAACAATAGCAATATATGTAGAACATGCATATATATCTACTGTGAGAAGGATGGTAGGTCAAATTTCTTCTTAGCGTTTTCATATTGGCTTAGGGAAGAGTACAAGAACAGGACAAGCATAAAGGAAACTTACTCTTCAGGTGCTCTGCCAGTTTCAAACTGCTTGCAGCTCAGGGTCTCCCAGAGACAGACCTGGTTTATGTGTGTCTAGTAACACTTGACTTTTCTGTCAACTTGTTGAGCTTCTGCATGAGCCCATGTATTCAGTTGCAATATTTATTGTATGACAAGTTGTTCTGCAGTTTTACTGTGGACAGTGTAAAGAATAATTTGATGGGGGGAGGAAAGTTGCACCTACTGGTTTTCTTGCTGATTGCTTTAGTTCATGAGTGGTTGAAAGAGACCATAAACAGCCAGTATCTGTAGGCTTTCTGCACCACTTTGGGTGGGGTTTTTTGTTTGTCTTTTTGGACTGATACCCTCTTTCCCTCTCAGTCATTTTATCTTTTTCCATACTTGACAAGTTGAATTTTTAGTTAGTTGTACGTGTATCGCAACATTTGTCTCTTCTCAGTATCGCTGTTTTCTATCCTGCTTCTTCATCTCTACCCTTCTTTTCCAGTTATTCATATTTCAGTGTTCGTTGTTGCCAAATTACGTACACTATCCTTCTCTTGGAACACAGTATCTCCTGCTTTTCATCATGCCCCAATCTTTTTTCTCCCTAGTGATGTAGCTCTACTTATTAATAGAATATGAAATCTTTAAACTGTAGGACAGCATAAAAAGGCTCTAAACAAACTGTTCAATTTTTCTTCTTCGCCTCTCACATGAGCTTGACTTAATTCGGTGATCAAGACTTCTCACTTACTGTGCTTTGATATTGTATGAAATGAACTGTTATTTAGATGGGAACTCTTTTTTTTTTTTTTTTTTTTTTTTATTCAGGTGCGAAAATTCAGGGAGAGTAGAAAAAAGAATACTGAAGAAGAGGATGAGGAAGTTCGTGAGGTAATTCCTTTGAATTTTGAACATAGGCTGAAGAATGGAATGGTGACTTCTGCATATGAATGAGGTCACTTAGCAATGCTTCAACATTTTTCTGGACAAAAAGTGCCTGTCTGCCTAAGGAAGATTAGTAAGCCTTTTAAAAATCTTCCTTAGTATAATATGTGCCTAAGCTGCTGCTCGATTTGGCTTTTGAGATCTCTTGTGCAAATGTGTGAACCTGAACATTCAGTTGTTCTTGCTTTGAGCTCAGGTTAGACCAGACAGGTGACCTTCAGAAATCTGTCAGCTTAAGCTATTTGTGATCCCATCACCTGTGGACGTGTGGATGGGCTGTATTAAGTGATATTACTGGAACAAATTGATATTCTTGTTAAATGTTTAGGTACTGTTGTCCTCATCAGCAATCCTAGGTCTTAGAGTCTTAGATCTCCCAGAGCTTCATATCTGGATTGCGTATGTCTTTTCAAAGAGAATCACCAACCATTGACAGCATTGGTGCTCCCTTGTCTTTGTAAACTATGTGGGACTAGAATGAAATTCTGAGAAAAAGGACACCTGGGATGAGATTCAGTTTTCCCCACCTGAGATGTCTTCATGTGAGCTGGTTGTCTTAAGCACCCACTGTCATCAATGAAGATCAATCAAGTCAATGAAGCCCCAGAGGGTGCTTCCTCTGAGCAGAGGTACATGCCTGACATAGGATGACCTGAACTGTTCACCAAACTCCTTTGGCAATGTATCACATTAACTACCTCCATTTTGTTATTAGAGCTTAGCTACCTACTTTATATGTACACATCTAAATTAAATAGACTAAATACTGTCCCTGCTTTTTGACAGAATTCCTTGCTTTCCATAAGGCTGTGGATTTGGGTCTTCTAAGCCTCAATGGTTTAGAATTATATATCACAACTAGGATTTAACAATGGTGCATTTCATCATTCAGGATTCTTTTTGCTGTAGCACTTACTGTTCTGTTTCAGGCAATGACCAGGGCTAGAGCCCACAGATCTGAGGATACAGTTCTTGTCGCAGCTTCCAGTGATGAAGAACTCATGGATACGGGGATGAAAGGCACTGGTGATTCAGATGATAGCCTTCCTGCAACACTGACTCAAGGCAGGGGTCGAGCAAGAGGTAGGGCAAGAGGTGCAAGAGGTCAGAATTCAACAGCAAGAGGTTCATCTCGAAGGGGAAGAGGTAAGAAAAACTTCACATTATTTATACTGCAGTTACTGACATTTTTTCTTTAAAAGGTAACTCGTTTCTGACACATCAAATGGAAATTTGTTGCTTAAGGACTCCTACTGGAAAAGAAATTCTTCACAAGTAATTTTTATATCGTATTACACACAGTTCACTTGCCTTACAAGGCTTAAGTTGTGACTTTTTCACAGGATGATTAAAAGAAAAATATCTTGCTTCCCAGCTATGAAAACATACTAGACTTAATCTGAAAAGATACATTATTGAGAAGGTCTGTGCAGTGAAATGTGTGGATAAACCTTTGTTACTGGTAAAGGTAATGCATCTGATCAGTGTCAAGAGGAGGTACAGATTGTCTTTATCCTAATGCAAGTTCCAAGAAACTTCACTGTTTCTAGTGACTGAGAAAATGGGGAGTGTTTTCTGAGGAAAATGAATTAAATAGCTCCTTGGCTATGCATGATTATGCATTTTATGGTGACAGTGGTACTTCCATTATATATTAATATATATACATAGAAAAGATGGGGTCTTGCAGTAATATACTCCTTTGAGTTGTCTCAGTAATATGCCCAAAGATCTAAGAGCAGGTTGAGTTGAAACAAAGGCAGTCATCTTCGGACTGATGTGGTTAGTGAGTTTAAATGAGTTCTATGAGCATGTGTTCCAAAGCTGTTGCAGTCTCATCAGAGCTGGGGTGTGTGTTAAGAGGCTTTGTCTGTGGAGCTTTGAACACTTGACCAGAGCAGTTCTTACGCATGTAAGGAGGGCTTTGATTCAAGGGAAAAAGTGAAGGAGTAAAGAGAATTGTAAGGTTTTAAGTGACTTCCCACTCAGTAATGATAGACTGAAGGGGGGGGGGGAACCCAAAATAAACCACTGACCAGATTTGCATATTTTTTTTATCCCTACAGGAAGCACAAACCAAGAGTCAGCTACTAGCAGCAGAACCTACAAGCCTGTATCTGTGCCTGCCAAGACCAAGAATATGTCTATCATGGATGGTAGGCCTTTCATCTGTCCATTACTCTAATCTGCTCTCTCAAATTGTATCAGTGGTGTTTAATGATGAAGTGCCTTAATTGCCTTTATGTCTATTAGTCCAATTCAGCTATGAGAGATTATTTTAGTTCTAAAGAAATAGAATAATTTAACAGTGATGAGAGAAAAATGGAGGGGGAAGAATGGTGATTTCCTGCTGTCATGGGGTGAAATGAAATGTATCAGGAGCTTCTGATTAGAACTAGAAATAGGGAACATCTTCTTGTATGCAGTTCCTTAAGGAATAAGCATAGAAGATACGTGACTTAATAGCATCTATTTTATGCTGAATATTCCTCAGTGGATAAAAAGTTGAAACTTCACTGATGTGTACCAGTTAGTAAGCTTTAATGCAAATCCATTTAGTCTTAAATTGTAGCAAGTTTTAGAAATGACCTTTTTTATTAGGGAAGAGAAACTCCAGTTTAAGCTGCATATGTGAGAGTAGCCCTTCCTTGCTACAAGAGGACAGGCCCTGAGGAAGCAGCATAGGTACTCTGAGTATTAAAGAAAAGAGTACTGCTCACAAATCTAGATGTGAATCCCCCACAAAATACCCAAAGGTAGAGCAAGCTTTAAAGTAATTGGCAAATTACCTAAATTTTAAATTGGTCAGCATATGGGCTAAAATACTGAAGAGAAATAATTTTTAGCAGCTGTGTTGATGTCTGAGCTGTTAGATATACAGGAGTATCAATTATAGTAATATTTTGGTTTTCCTCTTTACTGAAGTTATTGCAGGTTTTTCAGCCAGATGAGACCTGCTGCTGCACAGAGGGTTAGGTCCCTGGGTTGGCAGACTCTAGCAGAGACTTAATTTATGTTTTAATTTGGGTTTGGTGGGGGGTTGCTCATTTGATTTACAGGGTATTTTGCAGCGGCGATGCATGCTAAGCAGGTCTTGGACAAAAAGAATGATATAATGTTGTTTGCATTTTAATGTGGGAGTATTCAAAAAATACTGCATTTGTTTTATTCTAGCCTTTAGGTCTTTGAAACCAGATTCTTCCTTGAATTCATCTAAATCTTATTCTGAGGTAAGAAGCATCTTGCATGAGTGAAGTTGCACTGCCTTTTGCTGTCTTCTGATTTGAGAAATAAATATATGGTCAAAACGATATCCAAAACCAGTAGATGTTCCCAAGATACCAGTTCCAGAAGTAAGTTTCTGCATGTTGATTTGTAGACATCTTGTACCCTTGTATGGTGTTTGTCTGAGGAAAAACAAAGACCAGGTTTTATTTCTGACCATAATCTAATACAGAGTGTTTGTATACATTGGTATTTTGGGGGGTTCTGCATAATCAAAGATTGGAAGAGCCAAACTTGTGCTGTATTTGCATATTGTACAGTTCTAGCCTGGAACCCTGTCAAGTGTATATTATTATAACTAACTAGGTATATAGCTGGAAAAACAAGCAAACAAACAAATGAAGTTCTATGCTATAGTACTGTAGTAGTATGCACTATATCTCTCTAAGAATAAATTCTGTGAAAAAGCTTTATAAATGATTTTTTTTTTTCCAGGATATTATAGATGATGACTCTGATCTAGAAGACATTTCTATTGTTCCTTCTTCCAAAGTGAATCAGAGGTCAGTACATTTACTTCATGAATGCTACCATGACTGCCTTATTTCTGATGGGCAATCAGCAGCATCCAGGGATCTGATCCAATATCTGAAAAAAATTTTAAGGGAGTCATAAGATCTAATTAGAGAATTTATTTAAATTTTTACCTATTCCTGTGGGCGATCTTTCTAGAACAATAAATTGGTCTACTGATTGAGATAAGATGGGTCAGAGCTTTAGAATTAAAATGTTAGTTTGAGAATTTGAATCATTCTACTTACTGCTGTTTCTGTTCATTCTTAATCTCTGTATTAGTGTTTCAAATCAAAACTGAATGGAAGATTATTGGAATGTCTGGTAATTGAGAACATGCTGATGCCTTTTTTTTCCTCTTTTTATGTTTCCAGGTTGTCAACTACATCTTTGCTTAGTAAGAGAGGTTCACAAAGCCAGACATCTAGAGGAGTTGATTTTGAGTCAGATGAGGTACTGTATATAGTCTTTTTCTCTTTTATTTCATGTAAAGTTGCTTAGCTTACTGCTTTACAGCTATTTCCAATAAAGCATTTCAGAGTGACAATGATTTTTTAAATTTTCTTTTAAATTTTTTCACTAACAGGGCTAGATTATTGCAATCAGCTCCAATTAGAATATATAATCATCAAAATAAGGCTAGAAGATAGAATAAGGCTAGATCTCAGGAAAATATCTAGTCCCTTTTCCTTTCAATTCTTAATCAGTTAATTGTTATTCCTCAAATCTATTTAGTAGTTTCTTTTGCCTGGAGAAGAAAGTAGTCATAATCTCTTCTAGTGCTTAGCTATGTCCTTTCATTTTTTAATGTATTTTGTTTTTGTAAAAAGGAAGAATTTCCCCCCCCCCCTTTTTTTTTTCCCCTT
>WUAM01000095.1:3061382-3090437 GCA_024336885.1 Actenoides hombroni | reverse complement strand
CAAAAGTCGAAGCGAGCCCGAGCAGGAGAGAAGCACGCTGCGAGAGACAGGAGCATCCACCCGCCAGGTCTGCAGCCACCGAGCGCGCCTGGGCTGAGCGAGGGGAGGACGGCTCTCCCGGCACACGGTGCGAGCTCTGCTCTCGACCATGAGCTAGTTCCAAATCGGAGGGGCAGAGCAGCGTTTCAGAGATGTTTTCCTGTTTCATCTGGCTCTCCCTCCCTGACTTAATTAATGCTTTTGCGACCCCGGGAAAGTTGTCCCTCAACAGGAGCCTGGGGAAGACTTTTGTAATCCCAAACATCTCCGGTTTCTTTTCCTGGGATAACGATAGTCTGGCTGACTGGCAGAGCTTTGTGGGCAGGAGCCGGTATGGAGCGGAGTCCCAGAGCATCACAGTGAAAGCCCTGCTCATCGTGGCGTACTCCTTCATCATTGTTTTCTCCCTCTTCGGCAACATCCTGGTCTGTCACGTTGTATTCAAGACCAAGCGCATGCACTCCGCCACCAGCTTGTTCATTGTGAACCTGGCTGTAGCTGATATCATGATCACGCTCCTCAACACGCCTTTTACACTGGTAAGACCAGGACAGAAATGCCATAAAGGAATTGCAGTTACTTTGGTGGCCTTTTCTTCTTTGTGCCACTGTAGGCAGTTCATTGATGTTCTGCACATACCCGACCAGAACAAATTACTGCGATTTGAGTTATCTTTGGAAACCTCCACATGTCTTTTTCTTCTCTAATTCCTGTTATTTAGTTGAAGATTGGGAATTACCCATTTGTTAAAAGTGGCCCTGATAGTACTTGAACAATAACAACCTCGTGGTGATTACTTAGTACTTTGTAGTATCTAATCTTTTTTTTTCCCTTCCTTCTGAAGTATTTCCAAGGTAATAAAATTAACCTCTTGAAAAGTTTTACAAGCTGTATTGAAAAGCTGTAGTTTGCTTTGAAGTACAGTAAGGCATATAGGTCAGCCCTACGCTGTAAGGAGGGCTTAAAAGGGAAAATTGAATGTATTGACTCAAGAGGTGGACTGCAGAAGGACATACTGTGAAAGAAACAGAACAAACATCTTTGGTACTATGCTGCTGTATTGTCCTGGAGGATATTTCTGGGCCACTGAGCAGCACTAACCTACCTCTTCAGGGCTCAGAAGCCAGAAAATTATACAACTACATGAAGAACCCGCTATGTCAAAAATATCTTCTACATAGCACAAGGAATTATTTGCCAGAGGTGTCTCACATGTCTCTAAGTATGCGGAGGTGCCCGGGAGGGCGGGGGATGTGTATGTTCACAAAACTAATGGTGTTCTGGTTTTAGGCTCGTTTCGTGAACAGTACCTGGATATTCGGGAAGGGGATGTGCCATATCAGTAGGTTTGCACAGTACTGCTCCCTTCATGTCTCTGCCTTGACCCTCACAGCCATTGCCGTGGACAGGCACCAGGTGAGAGCTCTCTGAACCGGAGACAGAAAAAAACCTTGGGAGGACATAAGTAAATTGAGAACAGTTGATCCCATGTCCTTTTCTTCTCAGCTCCCAGATTAATGTGAGATGAATGAGGAGCTGACAGGGCAGGGGAGTAGTTCTTGCTGTCAGATGGAAAGATTAGTTTCAAGCCTGCAGCAAGGTGGGAGACGGGAGATGTCCGTTGCCTTATGATCGCTTCCAGCTGGATAATAGGAGCTTTTCTGTTGCAGATAATGCAGTAGCTCTCAAACAAGAAGAAAGTCCAAGATTCTGATAGGAATTCAGGGGCAGCACTCCTCTGGAGTGGTTTGTCCAGCACAGTGGATGCAGGGACATCCCACTTAGGTCCTGCAGCTCCCTCTCCCTTTGCTCTCAGATGTCTCATCCCTTGTTACGCTGAGTACTGGAAAGCTGACTGTAGCACACCAGTGTTTGTCATGAGCAGAGCTGTGGCTTGCTGTGGATAACAGGCTCAAACCTGGGGACAGTCAGGCATTAGCAGTTTGGAGTGATATAAAAACCACAGAAAACAGTAGGCAGTTGTTATTTTCTTCTATAAAGCTTCTTGTTTCCAGAAAATGCACTGGCTGTCAGAAGCATCCCCAGGGAGGTCTGGTTAAATCACAAACACATGGTTCTTTGGGTCACTGATACAGAAGACTCTGAAACTATTTTCTCCTCTCTTATTTATTTCTTTTTTTTGCTATTACCTAAATTGAACCTGGAAAAGAAAACATGTGCAAGAGCCCCTGGTACCCAGTTTTTCCCGCTTAGATGCAAATACAGAAATTTGAGGGTAGGACTGGGATCTGCCTTTACCCATTTCCACAGAGGAAAAAAATCAGGCTTTCATATACAGCTTACGGTCAGTGGGAGCTGAGTGAAGACTGTACTGCTTGCCTGCTGAATTTCCACATTAGGTAATAGATTTAAGGCTGGAAGATTGTATGATAGCATGATATAATTATTTCCTGAAACGTCATAAGCCTGAAGAATATTGGTGTATTTTCCACAGGTTATAATGCACCCTCTGAAACCACGCATATCTACTGCAAAAGGTGTTATTTACGTCTCTATAATCTGGATCATGGCAACTTGCTTTTCTCTACCACATGCTATCTACCAGAAACTTTTTACCTTCAAATACAGGTAAGGATGTGTTTTGCTTTCCTCCACATCCTACCTGGAGGCCAAACTCTCAGTTGTTGTATTTTAGCATCATCTACTGAAAGCCCTGAACTTATGTTGAGGTCAGCCAAATATGGATCTATATTATAATTTTCATCAGATTCCTTTTGCAATGGCTGATATCTTGCCCTAGTTTCTATCTTTAATTATTTTATCATTATTCTCTCATGCTAATCACATGAAATAAGCTAAGAAGTTAAAAGAATGTGGCCTGGACCCTCTATCTCTCTATACACTGGCATTTTACATGACGTACCAATCCAACCTGTTTGGGCAGACCAGAAGTGGGGAAAATCCTAAAACATAAAAGGTTTTAATCTACTGTTTAACCCTAGGAAAATGAAAAATCTGCCTCAGCTGCTTGTTCCATAAAATGCTGTCATGAGCCTTGATGTTTGGAAAGAAGGGAATGAGGGAAAGGTCTTTAATATGTGCAGAGACTGTTTCTGTTTACCAAAGAACAAGAGAATTTTTATTCTGCCATTTTCAGCTGGAAATTTAGTAATTGATGAAATTCAGAAAATTATCATAAGGTCATGAATGCCCATGAGAAATTATCACCACATTGCTCACAGGCTGCTCTGTGGCTCAAACACTTGGACAGCAGAGCTCTGCTTAACTGTGACACACGTGCATAAATGAAGGGTCTGCCTCCAGGCATTATGGCAGGACCCCTCTCCCACCTACTTCCTTGTTTCTGACGTACTTCTCCTGTGGTGCCTGACCGTATATGTTGTCACCCCCTGTTCCATATCTCTCCTTGCAGTGAGGAAGTTACCCGGTGCCTGTGTCTGCCAGATTTCCCCGAGCCTGCTGACCTCTTTTGGAAGTACCTCGACTTAACAACCTTCATTTTGCTCTATGTCCTGCCCCTTCTGATCATCTCTGCTGCCTACATGACAGTGGCCAAAAAACTCTGGCTGCGCAATGTCATCGGGGACGTCACCACTGAGCAGTACTTTGCCCTTCGCAAGAAGAATAAGAAGACCATAAAGATGCTGATGCTTGTTGTCATCCTCTTTGCAGTTTGCTGGTTCCCCTTGAATTGCTACGTTGTCCTCCTCTCCAGCCAGACCATCCACACCAACAATGCCCTGTACTTTGCCTTTCACTGGTTTGCAATGAGCAGCACCTGCTACAACCCCTTCATCTACTGCTGGCTCAATGACAGCTTTCGATCAGAACTGAAGGCTTTACTCAACATATGCAGAAAACCTCCTGCACCTACAGAACAGAGGCTTCCCTTCACGATCCCATCCTACAGACCAGCTTGGCCAGAAAACAGCAGCTTCAAGAGGTTGCAGGCCTCCCATGTCCTTCCATCATCCTCCAACATCCAGTCAGGAAAGACAGACGTCTCTTCAGTTGAGCCAATAGTAGCTATGAGCTAAATGGTGGCCCTGGGAAATCTGTAAGGACTGCACATACATTTGGCTAGAGCAAAAATGATGAGAAGATATGGAGCCCTGGCCTACTTAGGGACTGTGCAACCACACATGATAAAACTGAGAAGGGGATTCTGTGGGAGGTATTATGAAAGACCTGCATGTTTGATGTAGGCCAATGGCAATGCTCCGGAGCCCCTAAAGGGAAGCAAGCTCCTTATTCCCAGGAAGGAACTTTTTGTCTTTGTCAAGCTGACTTTGGATTGACTTGCAGGATGGGATTCTCTGCATGTATGTTGCTGTCATCTGCATAAATAAGCCTTTTTACCACTGGGGCTGCATGAGTGTTTTGCTGGTATTTAGACACTAAACCAACAGTCTAATCACATCAGGCTTCCCTCTTCTAAGTCTCTTTGTAGCAATATGGAAATGATGGACATACAGACCTTTAGTTTGCTAACTTAGATTCACTGCAACTGGGTAGGAAGGCATCCCTTCCAAACTGGGGTCAGAAAAAATGTTCAGAACAAATGAACAGATATATTTTCCAAATCTTTTTGATTTTTTGGTTTGGTTTGGTTTGGTTTTTTGTGAAAACACCCTCAAAAAAGTGGAGGGTAAGATGGACATTGATAAAGAGAGGAGTCTTTTACATCACAGGTACTTTTTCTAAGGTACAGTTGAAGAATGAATGCCTACTCTTTGCATAATTAGATGGTGAACACCAACCTGTTAGCTCAGCATCTGTTGACAGTGCTAAATCACTCAGAATTTTTGTTTCCTAAGATAAAGTCATGAATATTCAGAAAGCTTTTCTTCAAATAGAGAACTTAACTCCCAAAGGCTACCTTGAAGAATGTTGGACATACCATCCATAGTTGGAGAACTACTCTGAGTTTGGACTGGAACCTTATGATCAGAGAATCTTCGCATCATTGTCAAGCAACAGCTAAAGGATCCCACAGTTTGACTTTCTAGTTTGCCTTTGAATTTTGCTCTCTTTTCCTGTAAAGCTCCTGGGTACTTCTCAGATCAGACATTTGGAACATTTCCTCCCAACTAAGATGTTAGCTCTCTGGAATCAATTCATAAATGAACTGCTTTGAGAGATTATATTTCTGATAGTAAGTAATAAAAGTAGAACATTCCTCTGCAAGGTATTGTCTGGTGATTGCACAATTTTGGTGCATTTAGTGTCTTTCTTGGGACGTCTGAGAAAATTCATGACTACAGCTGTCTGGAGTAGTTTGCAGAAAATCTGATCTTGAATAATGAAGAAAAAAAGGGGGGCATTCAAAAAACTGTACGTTGTATTGCACAGAAAAGCAGCATCTCTCTCTGTGCTGTGGAAATTAGCTTGAATGTCACACCAGGGTGCTCTATTCCAGCAGCAGAGTGAGAAAAATCTTCTTTTTCAAAATTATTATAAATGGGAAAAAAAGAAGAAAAAAAATACCAAAAAAAAAAAAAAAAGGGTAAACCATTTTTCCCAGTGCCTTATAATAAACTTACATTTCTGACATAATTTTAAGCCTTGTACAGCTCTTTCACACCTGAGTATTTAAAGAGACTGAAATGCCTGCCACGCCTTGCAGCTAGCCTGTCTTTTCACAAGCTGTTACTGGTCTCTCACTTTGAATCCAGTGCCATTTTACTACCCTTTTTCAAGGCCCCATGTGTCAGAGTACTTTGTATCACTGACATGCAGAATCAAACCTTTCCTCCTGCCTACTTTGATCCCTTAAGCCAAGTCCCATTTCCTCCCTTAATATTTGCAACACATCAGCCCTGAAGCAGTCAGCTTGTTGGACTAGCTGATTGCTGTAAGTTCCTTCCAACTAAAATTATTCTATTCTATTGGAGATTCCAAACATGCAGAGCCTATGAACCACACTCCCCAGTCCAGTGACAGCAGATCCCAGGTCTTTACCAGCAAATAAACCTTTGGCATAGCTGAGTACCTAAAACTCTAATTCTAAGCACTTAAAAGAGGAAAGTGGTGATGGGATATTTTAAGAACTGCAGTAGCCTTGGACATACTCTGAACTTCTGTGAATCAGACCCATTCCCTGACTTCAGTTGTGCAAGAGCTGACCTGTAAGTTCTGTATAAGAAGCTATAAATTAGCATACCCAAGCATGTGAGAGAATGAGGGACCTCAGCCCATTTCTGCTCTACAAGAGAGAGATGTCTGAAAGTGTTGGAAAATCCTCTTTGTCAGAGTTTGTGAAATTCAGTGTATCCTTTCATTTTTCCCTTTGCCTCTTGTTCTCTTGTAATTTTGCAGCTCCAGTCTAATTTTGGAGTCACTCATAACCCCTTGTAGTCATCCTTATCACTTTTTAACAGTTTAAACATTTCTCCCAGATACTAAAATATTTCCCCATGAGAGGCAAAATGTGTGCATGCTCATATGGGCAAGGGATAAAGCAACAATTTAGGTGCTGCATTTGGTTCCCTCAGTCAAAGGAAAAACAATCCGTATTTACAGGTGGTTTCTAGCAACAAGTGTTCACTCACTGATAGCAAAGAAGAGGTAGAAGAGAGGTGGGGGAGAAGCTGAGAGGGGAGGGAGCATGTGATGGCAGCAGGAAGAAGAAGAGACTCAGAGACAGGACACAAGGGAAGGGTGTGGGGAGATACGATTAATTTTGTCATAGGTTTTGTAGATGTTGAACAAAAATGTTTTGAAGGCTATATATTTCTTATTTTGTATTCATTAATAGAAGTACTTATTTACTTGGATTTCTGGGGTGACTTTATTCAACTTAAGTTAATAATGAACAGAAGAACTTTCCTGTGTGGGACAAAAGGAGTAGAGTGAGTGTAGGTCAAAAGACCCCTCCCCTTCCTTAGGGAAGCAAATGGTCAAGACTATGGTTGGGTTTACTTATATGTTGTGGTTTAACCTCTGCCAGCAGCTAAACACAGCTGCTTGCCAACTGCTTCCCCCCATGCCCCCCACTCCCTCATGTGGGATGGGAAAGAGAATCATGAGGGAGAAAAAAAGGTGAGACTCCAGTGGTTGAGATAAGAACAGTTTAATAAAACAACAACAAGAGAGAAGAAAATAACAATACTAATGATATTACTAATTCAATGGTACAAAGCAAATAATAGACACCAGAAGGGTCTAACCTGCGCCTGAGATGCAAACTTTCCCTACTCCAGCCACACTGAAGCTACACACTGAAACAAATTGCAAATGGGCACCCCAGACCAGACCAAGCCTGTCCTGCCCACCCACCCCCGCCCCCATATAGCAGGCATGATGTCAATATGGTATCAAAAATCCCATTGGCCAGCTCAGTTGTTTATCCCAGTTGTGGCACTTCCAGCTGCAGCCCTTCACCACTGCTTGGGCCAGCAGATGCTTGTGATAATTAACCTGAACCAAACCCAGGACACTATAGAGTCACCTGGCTTCAGGAATGCAAAACATTATCTGCTTGTGTTTTGGTTTTTTTAAGAATATGCCCTTAGGGAAATGCTATGTTTCAAATCTTCATATCCGTATCTTCATATCCAATATTTTTCAGAATTCTTTCTCTTTGGTCATGGACAACTTGAGAGAGGAAGTCTGCCTAGAAATCTACTGCTGAAAGTTAGATTTTGCTTGTAGCTTGACCTTCCATTCTGATCCTTCAAAGCATCTTCACTCCTGTGCATGGACACATGCCTCTCATGGCTTCTGCCAGACCAACATGACCATGGCCTGGCCTGTCAGTGTCACCTGCCATCTGGGGAGAGCTTAGTGAGCATGGGGCTGGGCAACTGTCCTCAGAGAACTCAAGAAAGGCATTTTCAAAGTACGATTCTGCTGTTGTCAGTCTTATCAAGGAGGAGAAGGAAAATTTTTCTTTTGCATTTTGGATTCATCTTTATATGGCTTAATGCTTTAACTTTTGCTGTCACATATTTTTTTCTTTTTTTTTTTTTTTTCCACAGTGAGTCTGTAGCTTAAAAGACTCAAGCACAAATGCTCACTTCAATTGTGACTATTATGTTAGTTGTCTGACAAAGCCTCAGTTGAATTAGATGTGTTTTCAAAGTTTTATCTGAATGGTGTCTTTGATTTGTGATACTCATCATCATCAAACATGGGCAAGAGTGCTTCAAGACTGATCAGACACTGAAGGGCCTAAAACTTTGAGGGCAATAGTCTCTCAGTTTCCCTGTCAGAGAAGGACATGTTACCATGACAGCTCTTGCAGCAGCTGTCATCCCATCATTCTGGGGACTCTTGGGAAATCAATATGACAGGTGTATGGACCTTGGTCCTACTAGCCTTGCTGGATGTACTGGGAGCTCCAGATGCATCTGAGCAGGGTTTCTGCAGTTACAGCTCTGGATCCTGCACCCTGCTAGAAAATCCTTCTTCTCCAGGCTCTGTCCAATCCCGGATCTGGCCACTGAGGTGATTTAAGATGTGCTGAAGCTGTTTGATTTTATTACAGACAATAGGAAGGATGGACCTGGTAAAAAGAAAAGAAAAGGCAGATTGGACAGTGAGCCTTAACAGCCTGTCCAGGAATGAACTAGCAGCCAGTGACCAGCAGAGGTACAAGCTTTAGGCAGAATAGGACAGAAGTGTGCAAGAGAAGGACATGCTTAAAGCACTATAAATGGTGCCCTTGAAGACTGTACATAATACATAATATAATAATAATAAACCCATAATACTGGGCTGCGATGTACTTAATGCAGTACAGGGCAATTTTCTGATAAGCATTTCCTAATTAGCTATTTTTCATTTTCTTCATATCTAATTTGGGATTCTGGAGAAACACTTTGCATTCACTGGTGCTGCTGAAATCAGTCACGGTTGTGCTCTGAGCCCGCAGAGTGCAGTATGATGGAAACTGTTTGGAAAACCGCACATCCTGGACAATTTAAACTGGGTGTCCAGGCTTTTTGGGTATTTTTTCAGTCTGCCCCAGCTCTGTTGCAGACCAGAGGGCTCTTTTTCAAATGTGAATACAGCTGTTAGTATGTGAATTGCTTTCAGATGCCACCTTGATGAGTGTGAATGGTCTGTCTGATAATAAAACGAGATACATGTCCAGGGGGGAAATTAATCTTCTTTCATTTTCCCTTTTGCCTGTGTTCGCCTGCTGCAGTTGGACTTTTTGCTACCTTTGGAATTTTTGTCTTGTGCAATGCTTTGAAACAGGTGATTTAGTAACTAGCCTTAGGAAATGGATCTGCAAGAACAAGCCTGGGGGGCACTTTGCTGTGAGAAGGAACTGGTTGCTCTGGAGTGTGGTTAATTTGTGTCAGGAGGCATTTCTTTCCCCTCTGGGAGTATAATGAATCAGAGCTAAACACCCTTATGGAAAGGGGAGGTCATTGAGTTTTATCTGACTTTCTAAGCAAAACAACTCTCCCCACTCCCACCCTTGTACCCACACCCTCAGAAGCACCAAGACCTGTGTGCGTGTGTCCAGTTGGCTTGCCCAGGCTGAATCTTGTGTGACACAGAGCTCAAGGTATGCTGGCTACTGCTTCCTTGCTAAGCCTTTTGGGTTCATTTTTGTTCACAGCAATGGACTAGATTTTGGATGGGTGTTTTGTACTCTTTAAGAGTCAGCAATTATTATTGTTATATTTTGCCTCAAAATCTTACCTGCTTCTGATTCCATAAATCTTAGGCAAGACCTGCTGACTTTTTTCCCTCCTTTTCAGTGTCTTTGTAGATACAGACTGTCCTCCTGTTGAGGTGAAGGAAGAGCAATGGCACAGGTGATGTGCTGTGACTTAATGACCATCCTCCTGGCACCACACCACAGGTCTTCTGTCACAGCTTTACCAGAGCATAGCTCTCTGGCCCTGGGGTAGTGTGTTCCCTAGAGTTCCTCAGACTGACTGCTGTGAGTCCTGTCCTTGGTTTTCAGGGTAGGTCATTCCTTTAAACCTAGCTCAGTTGTTTCTCCTGGAGCTTTCCCACACTCGCCTCTGAGGCAGACTGGGAACATGTCAGAGTGGTGTCTACTGAGTAACAAACAGCATGCAAGGTCCTGAGCAGCTGCTCGCTGCAGGAGACCCACATAGCTTGAGCACAGCATTTCTGTGAAAAAAGCTAATCGCGTTTAGAGAATACGTCATCTGGCATGTGAACAAGGGAACTCAGTTAAGGTTGTGTAGGTAAAGTTAATGCTGGCGTCTCCAAAACCTTAAGTAATTGGCTCTGCAACTTTCATGATTTAAAGAGTCCTGTGGTTTTTTTCTATTCAGAAGTGAAATTATTTTTATTGACAATACTGTTTTCTTATTTTTCTATTTCCTGGAAATATATTGTAAGATAACAGGCCTATGAAAATTAACTTAAAAGTTTTATGAATTCATGAATATTAATTCTCTGTTTCTAGTGGTGATCCTTGTGTTTTATTCATTTTCTCCATGTAGAATTATGCAGAGACCTTGAAAGGGAACAAAGACGATGCCAAACTATATTTGGCAGCTTGTGCTATTCTGAATAGAACTTGGCGAAAACAAGTCCTTGAAACCTTTCTTGCACTTGTTGATGTCAGATGAGATTTTTAGATTCCAGCTTTCACTCCCTCCCTCCCTCGATGCTGTTGGCCCTAGGCCTGTGGTCCATGGCGTTACTACCGGTATTGTGACACTTTCTGGCATCAGTGCTGTGAAGATAAAATGTAGCCTCAGTCCAGGGCTTTGCAGCTTTGCAAGTAAAGCCTTTTCTAAGCATTTAAATTAAATTGTGACTTTACAAATGAATTTTTTCATGCCTGTTGTGAAGAGCTGTCTTTCACTATCTTTTCTTTTGAGAAGACTTTTCTAACTTCTCCCCATTCTGCTTTACAAAAATCAGAGATTTTCCAGCTTTCCCTTGCAGATGCTATTTTCAAAGCCTCTAAGCCTTCTAAGCTTAATCATAATGAAAAGTCACTAAGTTGCCTTATTGTGGCCTTTCAGGACTTAAAGAGGACTTATACAAAAGATGGGGACAATCTTTTTAGCTGTTCCTGTTGCAATAGGACAAGGGACAATGGTTTTAAACTAAAAGAGGGTAGATTTAGACTAGATATATAAAGAAGAAACTTTTTACAATGGGGAGGTGAAACACTGGCCAAGGTTGCCCAGAGAGGTGGTAGACGCTCCATCCATGGTAATATTCAAGGCAAGGCTGGATGGGGCTCTGAGTAACCTGATCTAGTCGAAGATGTCCCTGCTCATTGCAGGGGGTTGGACTAGATGACCTTTAAAGGTGCCTTCCAACCCAAACCATTCTATGATTCTATGATGTGATGAGTATAAATCTCCTCCTAATGCCTACCTGACTATTCCCCATTTAATTCTCCCTCCTAAGTGTAGTTGTTATATTGCATTTGTCCTTATTTAATTTTGCTTACTTTTGTTCAGGCCACTTCTCAAATGAGTTGTGCTCAGTAGTCCATCATCCACTTCAGTACTGAAGAGGTCAAGACTGCAGGGCCCCATTCACAGTATCTTCCCAGTTGAATCCTTGAATGCAAACCTTCTCAAGTTTCCTTATCATAGTATTTGAAATTCATTAGCAATAGTCTCATGGGAAGCAGGCCAGTTCTGTGTCAGTCTCAAAGCCTTTAGCAGTAGAGCATGATCTGCCACTGCCACCAGACATTGTGGTGCTCAGCAGGAAAAATCCACAACTTTCTTTATTCCACTATATCTTGGGATTTTTCTTTTGTGACAGAGAAGTTTCTGTTTCAGCCAAAAAATATAAATAAATAAATAAATAAATAAATAAGGCAAAAGCCAGCTCCTTGGTGAAGATAAATGGAGGGCTTTTTGATTGCACATGCTTTGCTATGCCTGCCATAATTAGCAGTAAGCCAAGTCAGAGACTCTCTCATCAAGCAACAAATAGCTGAAGCATTCCACCTGCATCCATTAGAGGGATATTTCATAGGGTACAGGCAAAACTGACAGCGTGTAGCACAGTCAAAGCCTCTTGCTATAGTACTTAAAAAGAAGCCAGGACTCCTTGAAGCATGATGAGATCATCTCCCAATGAAAAGGTGAGACCCTCAGCACTGCTAAAATACAGCAATTTCCTGGACCTTCAGGGACTTCAATGTCATTGTCTCACAGGTGTTTTCTAAGGGTATCAGGCACCATCTCCAAATTATCTTTACTTGCACTGCTTTTGTTGGAAAAATACTGGGAAATTCACAGTTTTCTGACAAGTATGAACTTTGTCCTAATTTCTTTAATGAATGTATTTAACTAGCTGCTACTACCTAATTATACAAATGTGATTTTTATCTCTGGAGCTCAAAACACTTAATAAAGTTTGCAATTATTTTCTACATTTTGGTACCAAAAATTACTGAGAGTCTTAAATTTTTGCATACTGAATATGAAATTTCAAGATTCTTTGTGATGTATTTTGGGTAGATCATGTTTAAAACAGTCTGTGTCCTGCACAGAGGTCATGAAGGACCACAGTGCAATACCCTAACAACCTTGTACAGCTATGGACTTGTCTGCTCTGCGAAAGCCGAGACTGTCCAGCTTGCTCCAAGATGCAGGCTACATTTGTGCAGTGACCCTTCTGAGCTAGCAGCTCCGGCTGAGCTCAGAAACAGCTCTACAGCTCTTAGACAGGAGCAGATATGTCTGTACTGTGATGAGCCATGACCTGTGTGTGAACTTACCAGCTGAGTTTCAACTCTGTTTTCTGTACTTGCATGCTGCAAGCACAGCCGTCACAGGGCCATGGGCAGGTATTCCTACTAAAATTAGACTTTCATGGACTTGAAGAAGTAACAAACAGCTACTATAAAGTGTCAGGTAGTAAAAAGACATTTCAAGAGTTCAGGGATATCTTATCCCTCTAAATAGACTGACCTAGAAACTGTATGTGGACACACATAGACCTTTAGAATAGCAGTTTCCTAGGAGACTGAGAACAACTATTATTCACTGACTTATTTCATAAATCTCTTGAGTACTGGTGAGAGAGCACAGCCAGCTCCACTGCTGACGTAGTCTGCCAGCCTTGCGTTGAAGCCACCAGGCTGTGACAGTCTGCACCTGCAGAGGCACCCGCATGATGTAACAGCTCTCGGAAGCTTGTCCGAGAGAGCTCCTACCTTCCCACAGCCTCTGTGTCTGGGGATATTAAGAAATAATCGCATTCTTTTGTATACTTTTTAGTTGAAAGCACAATAATGTGACAGGTTTGCCAGAGGCCACCAGAATAGTTTCTGATAATACGAAGCTAAAGATATGTATTGGATGTCCTAAAAGCATGGCATCAGAGCCTCTGAAGGTGCAAAACCCCATGGGGTATGCTGGAGGGATGTGTAGAGTGGTGGCAACCAGATTGACATGGTCTCATTCCTACTGCCTTTTGGGAGCTGCTCATGAAGCAAACTGTTCCCAGGGGCTTGCCCAGAATTTGTCTTGGAGAAAGCCCAAGACAAGACTCAGAAATAAGCTAGCATCCTAGCAATGAGGACAGCAGGGACCAAAACCTTCAGCTGGATTCCTGGCACTCCTATTCAGCAGTGCAAACACATTCCTAGGTGTCAAACAGACCAAGTAGCCCTCAAATCTGTTTCTCATCCCGCAGCTCAGACTCCTGGCACAGAGGCATTGTTCTAAGCTGTGCAGCACCACGTGTGTCATGGTTTAGGGTCAGGGTCACCCACTAGACCTAAAACAGATGCTCTCTGTCAACCCCTCTCCCTCTCCAAAGGGGAAGAGAAAGGGAATAAGGGAGGCTTTAGAAAAGAAAGATAGAACAGCTTTAATGAAAATAATAACACTAAAACGGAATAGGTACAAATATATACAAAAACAATATTGAACCCACTGCCTCCCACCCCGTAGAGCAGTCACTGGGGAAGTCCCAGACTGGACTCAGCAGCAGATGGGAACCAGAGTCAGCAGCTGGATTCTGGAACTGGATTCAGGAATGCACAGATCAGGATCAAAGGCAGAACAGACAGAGTCCTCCTTGGACAAAAACCATTGAAGAAGAGGCTTGACACTCGTGATCTCTCAGCTTTATACCAAACATGACACATATAGGCTGGAATCCCTCGTTGGTCAGTTTAGGGTCACCTGTCCTGTCCACTCCTCCCTGCAGGTGCAACTTCCTGCACCCCCCAATATGGTGCACAAGATCCAACAGCAGCATTGGTCTGCACACCAACCCTTGGTACTGACTCTAAACATGGGATGTTATCACTGCTAGAAACAGAACAGCAAAAGCTGTTCCTGGAGGAACCACAGAGTGAGTTTCAGGTTTCACCACATTACTTTAAGCAGCATTCACCCTTAGAGCAGGCCAATGCTCCCCAGGAGCATCCAGCTGCAGGAAGGAAAGAAAATCTGAAGGACTGATGTATTGTTTTGAATAGTCTGTACCCAGCCCTTTTCTTTCTTTCCAGTGAGTTTCTCTACTTTGGATACCCTCAGCACTGCACCATGACTTCCAGGGCAACTATCCCATAGGAGAGCCAGCCTGTGCGGGAAGGAGTCTGATTACCATGGCTAGCACATACACATTGTCCTGCCTCCCCTGGACCCACAGCTTTGTGTTGTGCATCTGGTAGCAAGTGCCTCAACTCTTCACAGTATGTGGATTAATCCCCAAACTGAAGCTGGAGAAAGGAGATGTGGGTAGCATAAAACACAGTGGAAATAAAACGAGTAAATTGTTAGTCTTACTGACTATAACATGCTGCCTGAGTCTGCAGCATATCATAGCCAATGCTGGCTGGTTGATCTTGTGCTACCTGTAGAGTAAAATAAGCAAGCAGGATATTCCTCAAAAGATGTTAATGAACCTGCAGTCATGTTTCTCCAGACCAGTCGGCCTTGGAGCTCTCCGGACTTGTTTCACAATATTACATAAAAGAAAAAGTCACCTTTAGCCTTCTAATTCCTGTTTATAAATTTCCTGCATTTTTTCTTGTTGAAAAAATGCCTTAGCTGCCCAAATACATGGAATTTTAAAAACAGAGGAGTTTTTTAATTCACTTAAGAAACATACACTTAAACTGTCTGGGTTTATAATAATGCTGGTGTATTTTGGGGAAAACCTTATGGATGAAAACTTTTGGAAAATTTCCATACAGGAACTTATATCTCAGCTTAAAATTCAAATATGATTTGGGCATCTGTAGCCTGCTTGAAATGTCATGCTCTGTTACAGTTCCCCATTACTTTATCAGAAGGTTAGAAAAATGGGCATTTCTCTCATTATGTCTCTCTGGAGTCAATATTTCTCTGATACTGATGGAAAGTCAATGTTGTGTAGCATTCTAATAAACACAGCTTATTACAAAGTGAATCTACCATTTCACTCTTGTTTTTGCTTCCCATTGTGCACATGAATGACACAACTTCCAGTTAGTTTGTTTGGATTTTTTTTATGCCCTGACTTATCTTTTTTATAGGATGACAGTGTTCAAAAGCAGCTCTTTACTATTATCTTTCTCCTCTTTATCAACTACAGGTATGCACCATTTTCAAACCCTGCTCTGAATAGGGAAATAATTTCTTCAGAGCACTTTCTTCAGAATGCTTTTTGCAGCCCTCAATGACATTGAGGAGCCATTTGCATATTCTGGCATTTAACATTTTTTTAGGACATCCCTATTTGATGAAGTGGTATTATCACCTCTACTTCATACAAGAGAAACTGAAAGAGAAGAGCAAACACATACCGTATTCAGGATGCCTGGAACTGAGAGGCTGAGAGTGATGTAGTTCAAAAACATGCACAGAAGCAAGTAAAAATTCTTTTGTGTGTCATTTTATTGATGCTTGGATATATTCTCAGAAAGGCTGGAAACATTGATTCATTATAATCACTTCTTCTAATCCATCTATCTGGCAACAATGGTAGGAAGATGTCTTTCATGCATAATCGACAAACAGGGCTAAAATGAGAAGTTTTACCTGTGGATTTGAATATTTGGTATCAGTAGAGAAAAGACTTAGGACTCTCCTAGTACTTGGAAGGGGTTACACCTTTTCCATCTCCTTCTGTAAACATTGCCTTCTCCCAAGTTTTGGCTCCTCATTCCAAGCCAATTCTCCATTCCTCTGACTCTTTATTGCAGTCATTTTGCTTTAATCCAGCGAAAGTTGTTTTTTCCCCATAGAATTTCTTCATCTGCCTCCCTGACCTTCCTGTGTACAAGAAACGTATAATCTTTTTTAAAGGATTAAAAACATGACTCTTGCACAAAGCCCATTCCTGAGTCTATATCAAATTTCATCCTCAAAGTAATGGGGAGAACAATTTGAGCTTTTCAAATAGAAATGTGCCAGAATATCTTCCTGGCCTCCTTTATTGTCCTCCAAATGGTTGTCCTCTCCCTTCAGAGATTGTTAATAACATTAACCTCAATGGGTAGGAGAACAGTGCAGGTGACCGTGTCTTCTTTAAATTTAAAAAGCTCTGGTTTTGAGTGGGGTTTTTTGCAAAATACAAAATGTCTTCAAAGATTTCTCTCTAGTATTAAGAGCCAATAGTGGCTCCCAGATCCCGCTGTAATTCTTTCTCATTGGAGCTTCTTCCTTAAAGAAAAGTCTGTATCCTGCACAGTTCTTGAGCAGAATGTGCCTAAGACTTTTGCTGCAACACGGACAAGAAGGATCAAGGTTTCTGCAGTGAACGAGTCCTCCTTGAAGGGCACTCAAGGTCCATGCAGGTGGAAAGAATTTCAGTCGCTCCTAAATGACAGACAGTTGCATTACATTCCTCTTTTTCTTTAACCTGCTTGTAAACTGTCAGTCCCTCCCCTGATGCACCAAATATCCCAGCTGACCTCTCCTCTAGCGAAGGCTTGTTGGTTGAACCTCCTTGGAAGAGAGTATCACAGAACCACAAATGGGGAAAATTAGCTAGCAATTTAATTACCGCTGAAATGCTTTCATTCACTGAAGGGTCAAAATGGTGACAGCAAAAGAGCTCAGGGAATATTTGTAACTGGTGTGTCTCAGAAGAGATGAGCTTTGTGTCATTGCTACCTCAGACAGGGAGGTGAAGAGCTGAAGTCAAGCAGTCACTGATGGCTAGTTCCACCTAGTTCAGGCTTTCGCTTGATATTGTTTTCTTTTATGGTTTGCTTTAGGTTGTAGTGGAAGAATTAAGATGATCTAGTGACATCCTGCTGTCTCTGATCTATTCTCACTTCAAATATGTCATTTGTGAGCTGCAAGGTCATACGAGGCTGTCAGGGCAATCTCTGACCAGTATGTCTTCATTACCAGCAATGATCAGCAACCTCCATCTCTTGCTTTGCTCTGGTGCTTTCTGAGAACTAGGAGAAGGTACTCTTCCCTGTCCCATGCAGTGCTCAGTGCTGAATCAAAGGGCTATGAGATCATGGCTGCCTCATCATTAGCTGCTCTGAACAGTCTTGACAACATGGAGACAATATCTGAAGCTTGGCAGGCTGCTGTGGTCTGGAAGGACATCAGTTGATGTCTACCACTCCGTATTCTGCAACAAGCCTTGGGGGAGGAGAAGAAGCAGGGAGGTATGCTCTCTTCCCTAGAGAAAGACATTTCCTCCAGAGTAAGGAGGAAAGTCTTTCTTTTCAGAAACTTGTGTTTAGAGGATGCTGTGTATGAAAGAGGAACTTCGTCTGAGCAAAGGAACTTTCTTCTCTGTGACTCAAACAGACTGTTATGGCTGTGGCAGTTGTGATGGACTTCTTTCAAAAGCAATGAAGTCTTTGACAAGCTCTCCTGGGTCTTGGGTCAACATGAGGAGATCCAAAACAATTCTCAAATGACCAAGATGAGGTGCTCCCCTGGATACCCTGTGGGTATCTGTGTCAGTAGATACCAAAGACCTGTGGGAACTTCTGGAAAAGCTGTTGACCTGAAGGGACCTAGATATGTGCATATAGGTGGAGGGGAGATTTAAGGATTTCTGTGGTTTCACGCAACAAAACAAAAAAGCATGGAGGCCTGAGTGCTGAGATTCTCTGAAGCCTACTATCCTAAGAAAGTGAGACTTCCACCTACTCCCTCTGCTTTTCTGGGTGAGTGAGAACTCTTCCAACAAGAAACTGTGGGTAACAATAAGGCAACACTGGCAAAAATGCTGGAGGAAATGAAGAAACTCATTGAATCCACTTTTAAAGACATCAACCTGTATACCGACATTTTCTTTTATGCTGCGAGTGAATGGTATGAACTTTGTAAAGTTCAGCTGAGAAGTGTGTTAAAAGCAGGGGCAGATGAGACTATTTCGGGTTCAGAGAATATACTTTTCTATGGAAAAGACCAAAGAGAATATGGCAAGAACTGGCATGATCTCTCCTAAGCCTCAGTCTCATACATGTGCTTATCTTTGGATTACACCTGCAGAGTGCTGAAGAAAGCCAGGACACAAGGAAAGAGTCATCTCACTTTACTGTAGGTTACTACATCTGTGCCGCTGCTTCCTGTGTTTTTTCATAGCCAGTGGAGACAAAGAGGAGGGATTTTGTTGGTTTGACATTTAGTATGTTCCTGAGCTCCTAAAAGCAGACTGTGAGGTGTGCTTTCTAGCAAAATGAGGATTAGCTTTTTTAAATCTGCAGCAGTCACCTTAGGCCACTTCTGGTACTCTGGCTGTCATTTATCCTGTTCAAGCTTCAGAGTAGGACTTTACTGAGAAAAGCCTGGGAAAGAACTGTGCAGGGAAGGAAAATTTCTGTTCTTCTTACTATAAAACACTAGAGAGGTGTTTGCACACTGCAGTGAGCACCGGGAGAGGAGCTGTTTGCTGCAGGGAAACAGCCCTAGCCATGCTGAAGGAAAGACTTAAAGGAATGGCCATCATCTTTCAGATGCTCCTCCTGAGCCATATGGGGAGAATGGTAAGAATCTGAGAGGACAGACATAGGACCTGGTAAGGGCTAAGACAGGCATTGGACCTGGGACTGAGCGAGGAACAGGGTACATAACTCTGGAGGTAGGCACTTTCACCACTCAAGTCTCTATTCAACAGGTTACTTGTCAGTACTTGCCAAGTACTACAAGGGCTGGTTTTTTTGGATTGGCAAGTCCTGCTGTATGTCAATCCTCACAAAAAAGCAGGGTCAGAATGGGAAATACAAGAATTTGCTAGTTTTTGTAACCAAAGAAATGAAATTAAACTTTTGGGAAAAACTTGAAATGCAAGAGAGGATGTCGCCATTCTTTTGCAACACTCTTCCAGAGCTTCCAGCCTTGAAGCCTGCAGGACAGAAACCCACAAAATGTAAATTGTCCCTAACAGATGACTAGATTTTATTTCGTGCCACTATACAAAATGGTACTCAAAGAAAAGATTTCTGGAAAAGTTTACTCCAAAGAGACAGTTCTGATTCTTCCCCTCCTTCCATGACACAGACTCTGCCTTTACTGAACTGGCCTGCTCGCTTGGCCACTGGGACATAATCTGTCATTTGTCTTTGAGAATTTTGTTTTATTCAGCCAGTAGCTCCACCTATTTCTGTGATTAAGGATTGTTTTTGTAAATGAAGATGTGCAGGAAGCCAGTGCACCAGGCTGAGTGCAGTGCTGCTCAGTGAGCTGCTGGATGCAACAGGGACCTGTTGCAAAAGGGTGATAGAGGACTGGATATATCAGCATGTTAATAAAATCTCATGATCATTTTCCTGTGGAACTTGTAATTTCCTCATCTTGTGTCTTCTGAAAAGTGGAAGATATCTGGGTTCACGTAAGCATTGCAAGGGTACATCCGAGTACACTGATCTTTTGAATGGCCCGGTCCTCAAGAACAGCCAAATTCATAAGCAGCAACAAGGGTTAATTTAACTTCTGTAGCACAGAATCAAAAAAAGTGTCTTAAAAATGTGGCCTTTCTTTTTAGAACACAGAAAGACCAAATAAGCAGGAGTAACAGCATTTTCCCTTTTCCTGAAATAAAACACAGGAGTTTTCATTAATGTTGATTGTACTCCCCCAGTTAACTAGAGTACTGTACTAAACACATTGCAGATCCCAGGAATGGATACCCAGAGACAAAACTCTTAGTTAAACTTACTCCTATAGGCCAGTAACTTCAACTCTCCTTCCTCCATCAATAAAACAGAGCATCGTGTTGCTTGGCTGCCTTAAAATCCAGCGAGAACAAATATTGCAGAACTGCTATGAAAGGCAGATAAGGGCTTTACAGATATATAGAAAAAGAAGAAAAGAAGCAATGCTGGTCTGAAAAGACATAACATTTGTGGGGAGCACTTCCTAGGGCTGTGCTTAGCAATATGTGCTACATATGTTTCTGTGCCTCTCCACCTGCTGATTTTATTTAGATTGTTTTCTGAAGAGACGAGTTCTTCATTTAGTCCTCTGCCTATGTCAGCTACATATGGACTCATTCTGAAAAAAACAGGTGATTTCTTCATCTCACTCTTCTTTAATTCCCAGGCACACAGGATTTACTGCTATCTACAGCTCTTCTTCAAAAGCGTGGCAGCAAATCTAGCATAACAAACTGTATGTAGACTACAGAACCACACCCACCAAGTGCTAGTAAAGAAACAAAAATAAAGGATTTGACGTTAGCAAGCCTGTGATTTGGGTAGTACAAGCTCACGGCTCAGCCAGGCAAATAGTCTGAAATGCCTTCGAACCACACCACACTTGGATCCAAGCTGCTACTTCAGTTGCCAGAGAGCAAAGCAGCCATCTCTCTCTCTCTCTGCAAAGGGCGAGCAGGGTGCGCAGTAAGGCTCAGCCACAGTCTGCACCCGGCGGAAGGCAGAGACCTCTGCACTTGCCACAATGGATGTGGGAACCCAGACAGAGCTCCCACGGAAACGTGCAGCTGTCCAGGTCGCAGGCTGTGAGGATTGCCTGAGACTGGCACTGGCAGCAAGTGGCAGCTCTGGTAACTGCTGTGCCTATTGTGAGCAGATGGACGATCTGCTCAGTATGGTGGCAGAACTACATGAGAAAGTGGGGAGGTTAAGGACTATCAGGGAGTGTGAGAGGGAGATAGACTGGCAGAACCACTCCCTGCAACAGAGTGTGGAGGCCTCACAAGAAGCAGAGGATCCCCTCTGCTCTTGCCACCAGGCAGAAGGAGGGGACCAAAGTGATGGGGGTGAATGGAAACAGGTCCCTGCTTGGGGAGGCAGGTGAATCCCCTCCTGGCCTCCCTCACCTTCCCAGCTTCTCTTGCAGAACAGGTATGGAGCCCTGCAGGAGGAACTGTGTGATGGAGGGGTGGATAGTTCACCTAGGCCAGAAGTACCACCAAGACCAAGTCTCCCCAGACAAAGCTTCAAAACTGGCTCCAAAAAGAAAACCAGATGAGTCATTATCGTGGGTGACTCCCTCCTGAGGGGGATGGAGATACCAGTGTGCTGTTCAGAACCTGCTTAATAGGGAAGTCTGTTAATAGGAACAACCAGGTGATCAGGTCTAGTCAGGATGGGTTTATGAAGGGCAGGTCCTGTTTAACAAACCTGACCTCCTTCTATGACAGGGTGACCTGCTAGTTGGATGAAGGCAAGGCTGTGGATCTTGACTTTAGTAAGGCATTTGATACTGTTTCCCACAGTGTTCTATTAGAGAAATTGACTGCTCTTGGCTTGGATGGGCATACGCTTTCCTGGGTGAAAAACTGTTTAGATGGATGAGTCCAAAGAGTTGTGGTCAATGGAGTTAAATCCAGCTGGCTGCCAGTCACAAGTGGTGTCCCCCAGGGCTCAGTACTGGGGACACTCCTGTTTAGCATCTTCATTAATGATCTGGATGAGGGGAAAGAGTGCACCCTTGGTAAATTTGCAGATGACACCAAGCAAGGTGGAAATGTTGATCTGCTTGAGGGTAGGGAAGCTCTACAAAGGGATCTAGATAGGCTGGGTTGCTGGGCCAAGGCCAATTTCATGAGTTTCAATAAGGCGAAATGCCAGGTCCTGCACTTGGGCCACAACAACCCCCAGCAGCGCTACAGGCTTGGGGAGAAGTGGCTGGAGAGCTGCCAGGCAGAGAAGGACCCTGGGGGTGCTGACTGACAGCCACCTGAACACGAGCCAGCAGCGTGCCCGGGTGGCCAAGAAGACCAATGGCATCCTGGCCTGGATCAGGAATAGTGTGGTCAGCAGGAGCAGGGAGGTGATAATTCCTCTGTACTCAATTTTGGTGAGGCTGCACCTCGAATACTGTGTCCAGTTTTGGGCCCCTCTCTACAAGAAGGATGTTGAGGTGCTGGGGAGGGTACAGAGGTGGGCTACAAAGCTAGTAAAGGGTTTAGAGCATGTGTCTTAGGAGGAGAGGCTGAGGGATCTGGGGCTGTTTAGCCCCAGATCATGTATTTACTAATAGCCTCCATTTCAGGAAGTCCTTAGTGGTGACACTATGCTGGGAAAGCCATAGCTCTATGCTTGGCCTTTACTACTACTGCTTGACCTATATCTACAATTGTCCCCTAGGTAGCTACCCTGAAAGACAATATACCAGGATAGATGGTTTTTCATCCCAACTGTCCTTATGATGTGTTCTGTAACCACCTCCTGCTCCCAATAAGAGAAACAAAACATGGACCTAAAACACAGTCTTTATTCTGAAAGTGACTGACAACATCCAGAGGAGGAAAAGCAGTGGGGTACAGCTGCTTTTAGAGGCACACCATCTTCTACTGTAACAAATATTTTTACTCTCTCTCTGCCTAATGCAGTTTATATCACAAGTTTTAAATCTCACAAGGTAACTAAGAGCCATTCAATAGTGTTTTAAGGCAAAGAGTGTGCAAGGGAACTAGATGCAACTCTCCTGCATTTGGAAGACTATGAGTACCCAAGTGATGGAGAGAGAAGGGTCAGACAAAGCATGGCACAGATTAAACCTGAATCTCAACATTACCATTTTAATTTACAGGGTATTTAAAAAACATACAGATGGATATAGCTGTTTTTAGAAAGAGTGTAGTGATGAAGAGGGTGAAGCTGGACTGTTTTCCTTAAAATCTGAATTGGAATTTAGCCCATCTTTTGAAAATGCTAAAACAGAGCAGGAGCAGTGCCACTAAAATGTAAGTCGACTTGACCTGGGCAGTTGCAGAAACACATCTTAACACAGACAGATACAGCTGAAAAGCTAAAACGTGCTGAGACTGCGGCAAATTTTTAGATGGTAGCTCGCCTATCAGGCAGGCTATCATGTGCTGATGTTTTGTCAAGAGTTTTTAAAAGTTAAATAGATTTTGAACCAAGTCATGTTATGAGAACAAAAATTAAAAGAACACCATTATAACTACTGTCCAAAAAGTTTGCTCAGGGTTTAGCATCAGACCAGACATATTGCACTGTGGGTTTTCAGATCGCCACATGCAACTGTTCCTGGAATCTTCAGTCACTTAGCCTGCTGTAGTTCATAAAACTCATTTTATTTAAATAAACAAGAAGAATTGATACATATTTTATTGAGCACTTTAGAAGACAACAAGAGATTCACTGCAGCAAGTCATATTTTTAAATACAAAAGAGGAATTAGTAAAAAGTTAGGTTCATATCCAACATGAAACATGAACAAGTTGCTTTTAGGAGTTTTGAGTTTTAAAGACTGAGAACTCTACTTACACTAAACAGTTCAAACACATCAACATCACAAAATCTTAGTATTGCACTATAGCTCCTTGTTTAAAACACACCTATGCACAATGTGCATCTGCATTACCCACGTGCAAATGACCATCAGCAACACATCAGCACAGCCAGGCAGAAACAATCTAGAAAAGGTCCGAAGCATTGTAGGTTTTCTGGGAGAAGTACAGCAGTAAAATTGAGCAGCTTGCACCACTGGTATCCAACACAAGCCCTGTTTCTTGCTGGTAATGCAACAGACACTAGGACTGCAGCTGTGCTACTGTCCTGTGCAGAGGTAGCATGCATAATAGTATGGCTTTAAAGACTTTCTTTTAGATAAGGCTTGTCTTAGCTGAAAGCCATATAATAACTGAAGAGTTCTTGTAATACTAGCCCAAAGTACATTGTATGGCAGCACTTTGGGATCCACCCGTTTAACAACAGCTTCCAAATTCAAGCAGGTGTACTATCTCTTTGACGTCTGCTGAAGCACATAAACCGTTCTGTGTGAAGATGGCAACACCAATTACTTCTTTTCCCCCTTCACCCTCAGCCATATGGAGAATGCTAACAGTCAACAACACAACAGCAGGTAACACAGATGAACTGGAAAAGGGAAGTCCTACCTAGCTATAAAAGAGGCCCTACTTTGTCTAAAAAGACAAGTTGGAAGAGTGACAGGCAAAACATTTCAGTTACATGGACTATATGGAAAAAAGTGAGCATATAATGTTTGTGAAAGATACGCACTGTTGTTGTGATGCTCAAACCCCCACTCACCTCACCTTGTATCTAATATTCAAGACAAAGGTCATTTTAATGTTCATTGAAGGTAGAGGTCCTGGGCAGGAGGGACAATATTAAAGCTGAATGCTACACTCCCAAAACAGTCCAATAACAAACCAGGACAGTTTTCCAATTTACTAAAGCTTCTTCTTTTGTCTGTTCCAATCAACACCAACATCTTATTTTTAATCAAATTTAAGGTACAAGATGTGTGGAGAGAATAACCTTTCATCATATTTACATCTATCTCACTTTGGCTATGGGATGCTTGGCTCTGCTGAGGCACTGAGGTGCTATTGTAATACAATAAAAATACTGTCTTCTCAAGTGGGCTTTGGAAAACAGCACAACTAATATTGCATTTGATATTACAAACACGTTGAAACAATTCCACACATATAAACATTACCAAAAAAAATTCTACAAACCATTACAAAAGTGGAACCAACTTCACTGATCTGCACTCCAAACTCCAAGGTGGATTTGCTAGTCACTAAGACCAAAACAACTGAGAAATAGAAATTAAACTTACATTTAGCTTGCATATAATTACATTTTGTAATTTAAAAAAAGTGTTAAGACATTATCAATTTATGAATACATGGAAAATTCAAAATCCCTAACATTTACAGTAACACCTCATACTAAGCCTGTCTGTAGTTTCTTTTCCATCAGTGCCAAGTAATTAATCCCAGCCATCAACATTGAGATGGCTAACAAAGACATCTCAGGCTGAACAGAGCAACCTCTATTCTTCCGATGAAGACACAGCCAATACCCGTGGCCAGCCACCACCTAGTACACACAAACCAGGCTTATTAAAAAAAAAAAATCCCCTCCCCCACCTTTTCCAGGGAGAATAGTCCCAAGATGCCACAATTAAACCCCAGAATGGAGACCGTTGCTCCCAGCAAAGCAACACAGAATGCAACATGGCCATCTGTTTTTGTTACCTACAGGGTTATGGGAACCATCCTTGTAGAGTACAGTGCTGTCTCTTCCCTGCTACCAGCTTTAGCTGCATTCAGTGCATGCCACTTGTAACTCACAATAGAAATCTTCTGTTCTTGTTGTTCCATGTGTGTTCTTTTTATGTAAATAAATAATGGAAGTCTACATGCTTTTTCATGCACATGATTGCCGATTATTATACAACAAGTAGTCTGTAAACCAGTTTTGCCTCTGAGAAATTATCAGGCTATTAAGACAGTTGCATTCAAAGAGCAGCACCTCATGTTGAGTGCAGTGAAGGTGGAAAAGAAGCACTCCCGCAGTACAAAGCTCCTGCCTGCTGCAGCAGGGAAGCATCAACATGAAGAATCTATAAGTCTTTGGCGAAGTTTTTTATCTTCTCTTGGACTCATATTGCCACTTGCATCATGGTCTGTCAAAACTAAAGAGAAAGAAAACTTTTAGAGGTCAAAGGGCCATCAAACCACTCATCATATTCTTGCTTACAAAGGAACAGTTCCTTCTGCCACCAAGACAGTGGTCCAAGGGTGACTGTCCTGTGCTCCAGCTGCACCCCCACCATCCAGATGCAGCACCCAGAGGCAGGATGCCCTGCAGCCTCGCCTGGCCTTACAGTCCAGAGTCAGCACCTACCACTGGTTAGTTAACACGGTTACTAATTAAAACATGCTGATGCCACTAGTGACAGAGAAAAAGACAATGAGCCACAAGTGAAGCTTTGCTGATGGGCAGTGAAGTCTGCAACTGCACCCAGGCAAAAGGAGAGGGCTGCACCAGCTGGACCTGGCCATGAAATAGCAGCTTCTTTCTGCAATGCATTTTAAGAGCCCCAAGAATGAGGTTTTTTTGCACTGGAGGAAAACAATTTTTTGAAGTGTTTTTATGAGATGAAAACAGTCTCAAAAGTTCTGCTTTCAGATAAAAATGAGTCAGGTTTTCTATTAGCTTTTTCAGCTCCTTGAGCATCTTGGGCTCTTAAAATCTCCTTCCAAAACCCACTCACCTATCATTTCAAAAAGGGCCACATTTAAGAGGAAACCTTTATGTCAGAATTACGCGAAATGGCTGTACTAGAGCTGGCTGCCAGAAGTGCTGCTTCTAGTTTAAAAATAATTCTGCTTGTTCGTTCTGAATTCCCATGTTGTATAAACTGACTTCTCCAAATCTCAGCCTACCAGAACCGCTTGACCACAAGGTACAGAGGAATGGTTACACTCTGGGTGCTGCCGCTTCTCTTTTATTAAGTGGAGCTTAATAAAAAGAGCTTCTGAAGTGAAAAGAAATGTCTTTTTTTTTTTCCCACCTTTGAAACAGTTCTTTAACTTACCCTTAGCACTATGCTCACCTACTCTCAGGTCATCTACTAAATGTTTTAAAGCATTGTCACTTCCATGAGTGAAAGACTTTGTGAAGAGAAGGCCCAGAGTTTGAACTACTTCATTCAGAGGATGCAGGCACTGGTGTCCTGCTGCTTCTGTGAGGACAGCTGCAACAGTGGCCATACTCATATCAAAGGGGAAGAAATCTCTTCCATCCTTTCATGCCTCTCCCTGGATATTTGACTGATCTGTTTCTGCACTTAAGGAGGGGATTGGAATCATATTTAAGATACGCCACATGTTTTAGCACAGAATCTAAGTTACATTTCATATAAGAGCAACTGCTGAGAGACAATCATGTCTGGGAACTGAAGGGAATATTCAGAGAATAGCTGCACTAATCCAGATCAACTCAGACCATTTTGGCAAAAATCACTTTGAATTCAATCTTCCTTTCTCTCTGCATAAGAAGGAACAGGAGCATGTTCACTGTCCCCAGCCCCACTTCCTTTCTTTTGTCATTTTCTGTTCCTCCACCAGCAGCACTTCTGAGCATCAGACTTATTTTTATATTCATCTAAGATTTCTGCCAAAGCCTGAAGCCTGAATGAAAAGCAGAAGCAGCAGCTACTACTCTTTTGAGCAAACCTCTGAAAAACAAATGTTGTGAAACCACCAGCTTTCTCGTTGGAACTTCTTCAAGCACAACCTATTGTAGACCAATCTTGTCCTCTTCTACTGTGCAGGTGGTCTTAAGGAATTCAAGTTCAGTCAGCTGAAGCCTCTTACTGCTACAGCAGAGATGTCAGCAAGGACCACCAACTTAACAGACACTTCAGCATCTAGCCTGTGCCACTGACTTGCACCATCACAACCTGCTGACATGTATGTGAAATTATAGCAGTTATACTGCAGAAAATATAGCAAGGTCTAAGCAGGTCCATTTTCTTGCATCAAATGTTAAAATGTTTTTGGTAGGAATACACATTTAGATGGAACCTGCTTTGTTTTGCATGAATGAATTTTTGGTTTAATGGATACCTTCTCTCTCTATACCAGCAGGTTTGAATGTGGTGTTTTTGTGGTGTTTCTTTGATTATTTTTTTTAGAGAAAGAGCAGGTCACCTTACCTTGTAGTTCTGTTGCATTTTTTTCCAGTTCACCTGCAGTTGTTTCTTCATGCTTCTCCAACACAGCTGTCCCTGGCTTCCCATCTATGGTATCTGTCTTAATAGTACCAAGGTTTACCAAAAGTTGCATGACATCAAACTTCTCAGAAACTGCAATGTTCTCCAGCACTTTGAGGCATTTAAATGATTTAAGCTCACTCACGTTTTCCTCAAGAAAGAGGAGGTAAAGGCTTAAGTCATCAAAACACTTTGACTTAAGTTTCAGAACATCAAAAGTTGGTAGGATTTCATATACTTTGAGAATACCTGAATTCCACCTCCATGGAACGAACATTGCATACACTACCAGTGGCATGACTAGAAGATAGACGAGCAGGTTAATATAGCTGAGTACCTTGAAGACACCAACAGTAATAAGCTTGCACTGAACCACTTCTGGAACAGTTGTGTCATTCTTTAAGATCCCAGTTTTGATAGTACAGAGAAACTCATCACTTAAAGATGAGAGACTAATGTAGTAGCCCAGGTAGAGGCATGCAATGAAAATAATTACTAGCGTGAGTAAACGGCAGATAATGTATTTAATTATTAAGCATCTGGAATTCTTCTTCGTCTTCAGGTACTGCTCCACAATTGGATATTTAAAGTGGCTTTCCGATATTTCCCACAAACTGAAAGAGAGAAAAAAAAAAACAACAAATCACACAGATCACATGCTGTAGCTTTCACCTACCTCAAATTTCAAAGAAACCTAGTACTCTAAAACAGACACAAGATTGGAATCCCTCTTACTGGGGTAAATCAAGGGTAGTTTTATTGAAGTCAATAGAAAAAACAACAGAACAGCATTCTTCATTGGAAGAAGATTGTCACTCTAATACAGAAAACCCACTTAAGAGGCAAAAGAGCTCAAGCACTAGAGCAAATTGCTCGAACACTGGAAAATGGAAAAAAAAGTATTGCCCCCACAGCAAAAAAGTATTATTTTCCAAAACAAAACAGGTATTGTAAGAAAAGCAGAATTGCTGAACACTTGTTTGATAATAGCACACTGGAAGGCTTTTTACTTGTCAAGACCAAACCCCACATTTTAAAGGCAGACCTAAGTCCCCATTGCATTGCTTATATTCCCACGTGCAAAGAGAAACAGGTACCCTGACCTAGGATGAAGCAGAAATTGGATCTGGTTAGAATGGTCCAGCAGTTTGCTCGGGGCGGGGGGGGAGGGGATTCCTGT
>WUAM01000095.1:3039482-3061282 GCA_024336885.1 Actenoides hombroni | reverse complement strand
AGGAAAACAGGTACCCTGACCGAGAATGAAGCAGAAATGGGATCTGGTTAGAACAGTGCAGCAGTTTGATCGGGGCTGGGGGGGGGGGGATTCCTGTATTTGTTTTGGTGTTTGGCTTTTTATTGTGGGTTTGGTTTTAGTTTTTTTCTATAAACAGAAGTCTTGCAGACCTAGATCTGAAAGGCAGGGGATGACACGTAAAAGGCTTTGCGCATAGCATGCAAGAAGCTGTCAAGAATACTGAGAACTGAGGACTGCAGCCATCCCCATTTTCTTATGCTGTAGGAAAACTAATTAACACCTACTACAACTAAAGAAATCAGGACATCTCAGGTGATTACTAATCTGAAGAGCTCATCAAATGTCTTCTTTGAAAAACGAAAGCTGTAAGTTCCATCTCCAAGTGCCCACAGTAATTATTTCAGATATCTCCTTTTTTTTTTTTCTTAACCAAAAATAAAAGTGTGTCAGGTCACCATTCAAGCCTTTGCAATAAATTTCTACGAGACTACAGGTGTCACACCTGTTAAGATCTTAAGGAAAAGAGCAAAGAGAGCCAAGCCCCAACACCTTACCTCTGTGTCAAGTTCTCACTAACGGCTGGAACCAAGTCAGTAGGGTCCCTGAGGTCTCCGCTGCGGATGCTATTAGCAGCTTTGATTGCCCTGTTATAGGCTTTGTCAAGTTCTTCCATAATAAATTTCAAGTCTGAAGAAAGGTGAGGTGCTGCAGTGAAGCGCCAGAACAAACATGGTAGATACAGCAGGATAGCAACAAGCAGGAGGATGTATGGAAAGAACTGAAGGGAGAAAAAAATTCAGGTTAGGCTCCATCTGTACATAAGGTAAGTCAGACAGTCACTGTCATTCCCTATAAGTCTATTCAATTCCCTTGAGCCTATTAAATTCCCTATAATTTAATTAAATGCTTTTAGTAAACCCCACTTTTGTGGTTAGTGGAGATATTCAGGGAAGCACAATCACTTTTCAGATAGCTCCAGTAACCTTGCTGCTGCCAAGGGGAAAAAAAAAAAAGAAAAGAAGAAAAAAAAAAGAAAAAGAAAAAAAAAGTCTGAATAAAGTTGCCATAATCCTGATAACATTTTCATTGCATATTCAGAACTGCACTGCCGGAGCTGAAATTGAGAGAGGCATCATTAACCCAGGGAACAACAAATAGCAAAGGCAACTAAAGAAGCGATCAGAGAGGCTGACTGAAAGAAGAGGGCAGTGTCACATAACTCTGCCTCTGACATGTGTCACCACTGTTCACAGCAACTAAAATGCACCAAACACCAGCAAAATCTCTCTTGGTCTCCATTAGACGTCAGGAGGTTAATGAATACTATCCTGAGCTGCATCAGAAGAAGCGTGGCAAGCAGGTCAAGGGAGGTGATTCTGCCTCTCTGCTCTGGTGAGACCCCATGTGAAGTACTGCATCCAGCTCTGGAGTCCTCATCACAGGAAATACATGAACCTGTTAGAGCAGGTCCAGAGGGGGGCCACAAAAATGATCAGAGGGCTGGAACATCTCTCCTAGGTAGAAAGGCTAAGAAAGATGGGGTTGTTCAACCTGGAGAAGAGGAGGCTCTGGGGAGACCTTATTGTGGCCTTTCAGGATTGAAAGAGGGACTATAAGAAAAATGGGGACAATATTTTTAGAAGGGCCTGTTGCGATAGGACAAGGGGCAATGGTTTTAAAAAAAAGAGGGTAGATTCAGACTGCATATAAGGAAGAAATTTTTTACAGTGAGGGTAGTGAGACAATGGCTCAGGTTGCCCAGAGAGGCTGTTGATGCCCCATCCCTGAAAACATTCAAGGTCAGGTGGGATGGGGCGCTGAGCAACCTGATCTAGATGAAGATGTCCCTGCTCATTGCAGGGGGATTGGACTAGATCACCTTGAAAGGTACCTTCCAATCCAAAATATTCTATGATTCTATGAATAGATCCTTTATAGCACTGCATCAGCCTGCAAACACACACAGTTTGTTCAGAGTGTGTGGCATACAGTGACTTTAAAGGATTTAAGTGTGGTTTAATATTTAAGGGTATTTAAATATTTTTAGATAACTCCTAAATGAAAGCCAGCTCATGGCATCAGAATAGTCTGGTGTTAACATGGTGATGAGCAGCCAGCCACAGTCCCCACTGCATATGGAAAGGGCTGAAGCAGGTATAAAATATAACAGTTTGACGTCTTTCTGTCTTTCTTCTAGTCATCAACAAGCAGCAGTATTTCACCAAGAGATTTAATCTGTAATTTCCTCCAGATAACAGGTATTTTCTATCTACTTACATTCAAGGTGTACATTCATATGTAACTTTATCCTTACAGAGACATGATGTAAGATCCAGTTAGACAAGCAGTTAGCTAACAAAATTTGCAAATTTGGCTAACCTCTAATTTGTTACATTCAGATTTTGATAGTACACATAACTCAAATCCAGCCTCAGTTCCTAAGGAATTTTAAATTAGTTGTGGTGAACAAATTTCAAACTCATTTAAGGCATCTTAAATGTTACAGCCATGCACACTTGCACATTCAGTGAAAAAGCCAATGGAGAATTTTAGCCAAAACTTGGACTGAAGTCATTAATCAGTGCAAGTGGAACAGCTCCACTTCACAGTTGTAGATATTTAACAAGAGGAGAATTTGGACCTTATATTAATTTGTTAACTTGTGTCTGCATTAATCAATTGATTTTTGAATGCACAAAATGAATAATTTGGTGCTATTGGACATTTTGTCCAGGAAAGCTACTTCTAATATCATCTACCATTAAAGCAAAATCCTATGTTATTATTAATACTTGGAATGCATATGACGTATTAGCACCTGCATAAAAACTGACTTCTTAAAGGAACTGCATCAGCAACTAGAGACCATAATATGAACCATCATTCTGGATGTACACCTTCGCTACCTAGCAGCCAGATTGAAAATTTGTGACACACAGTAAGACAAAACCATGAAAAGCATGACATAGACACAGAAAAGTGAGGATGCTGGATTTAAAGGTCAGCTTTCCCTTCCAACCCTTCTTATAACTTCATACTTTGTTTCTGTTAATTGAACTTGGACAAAATTGCTACTTCAGTCTCCAGGTAGGCCCTCAAGAAAGAAAACCTCAAGAAAGGCTCACCTTTAAAACTGAAATGGAAATCATGCAGGGATGGGCTAACCCAGTAATGATTGTTTCAAAATCCTAGTTAGGTTAGCAGAGTTGGCTGTAATAATACCATACATCCCACTAGAGGTAGCTCTTCCTCACCAGCAAGGATCAAGCATCAACCCGGTACTTCTATGTCATAGCTGTGATCTGTCCCCTCTCCACTGCAGGGGCTGAACTTCACAAGCCAGAGTGACCTAGGTGGTTGTTTCCGATATCCTGGAATTGATGGGGACTGCTAATCTGTCCAGTACTCCCAGTGAACCCATACTACCTTCTGCACCACTAAACCACACTCACTGTATAGACTGTCTATAGTCACCATCAGGAATTTCTTCCCTCCAGAGCTCTGACCTATGCCCGCAGCCAAGACAGCCCTTGGGTGTGTGGGTGTTGCTCTTCTTTTTGAACTGCTAACTGCTTTTGACAAACTGGGCAAGCTCATTCTCTCAAAATCATGTCCTTATTGGCCATTGTCCCTCAGCTCTCAACTCTGCTTGCTGCACCCTTGACATGATCGTCCCCCTACTCCCAGCAACCCATAGAAACTGCACAGAGGTCTGCCCTCAGTACCACCTCTCTTCCTTCTTTGCACACATAGAAAACCTCAGTTCATCTGCTTTTTTCCAGGTCTATCCTTTACAATTGAGATGTAAAGTTCTGGCATGTCCAGCATGTTTCTGTAGACACCTCGTCAACTTAAAACCCAACAGCTCAAGAATCCACCCTTCATATTTATCACTCTGGACAATGACACCAGGTCTCACAGGTCTAAATCCTGGATGCCTTTGTCTATCCAAAGCTTTTTGGTTTCAGGTCCAGGTGCTTTCAGTCCTCTGGATTCTGTATTATGTAGAAATAGAAATGACCTATCTATCTACAAACACAGCTTAAACTTATCAAAGCTCCTCTAAGATGCTACAACACCTTTTCCACAGGCCTTAATAAATGCCAGCTTGCATAAGATTGCTGCAAAGTCTGTTTGACTTCACTTATTTCTGTGTCATACGCCTCTTAGCACCCTTCCAGTGGTGCCAGGTGGGGAAAGAATCAACAAAGAAACATTTGATTTAGTAAGGAGCAACCAAAGCTTCTTACATTGGTTTATACCACTTGTCTTTATGACTCACTCATTTGAAATTTTACAGGCATCAGAGGACTTAGGAATTCCCTTTCTGCCCCTCAAAAATAGGAATGCCACCAGCAGTATCTGATCAATCCTTTACCCTGAGGCCTACAAGACATGCACCAAGAGTTAACACAGTTGACACACTGAAAGCACAGCCCAAACCCTTCATTGTCCCAGTCCCCATCTCTTTCTTTATACCTAAAAAAGGACCCTGTGGGCACGTTCTGCACTTGTGTAGCACACTGGCATCAGTCCTGTCGCTTTGCCCCAGTCTTCCTCCACTCCTCCTCATCCCCCCTGCCTCATTACAGACTGTTGTCTTATGAAAACCGGCCCCTGTCATCTTCCCTTGTACATCCTCTTCTCCCCAACTCCTTCACCACCGCCTCTTCACCTAGAAGCATCACATCACTGGGGCAAAGGCACATTTGCCACATGTTTACTGGGCTTCCCCTTGCCAGGCTCTCATCACTCCCAAAGCTGTAGGTTATGGTAGCATGAGAAAACACTATGCAGCTCTTTTCTGTATGGTCTCAAAACCAGAGCAGCAGCGTGATCATTAGTCCAGCTCTTTTTATTCGGAAACAAAAGCCTGTATTTGTCAGCCGTTCCACAGCACTTGATGCACGACTCCATCCTTCTCGGACTCTGGCTTAGATAACTAGCTTAGATAACTAGCAAATTGTTTCAAATCATTAAAATTTAAGGCATTGAACTGACAAGCAGAAGTGAAAATGCAGAGTCATCTGGCATGGGTCCAAGGTTTCAGAGCAACAGACTCGGATTATCCAGCTCATCTGACTATGTTTTACAGTCACACAAAATGACTTCCCATTTTAAGAAGAGGACTCCATGGTATTCATACACAGATGAGCATGTGCCATACCCCTTTCTTTTATGGTTATATAAACCATATATTGGTATATAGTTTATGGCACTGAATACACAAGGAGGAAAATGCTACTTCAGCCTTGGATAGTTTGTAGTATTTTAAGTTAAAATCGGAAGTGTCACCAAACTCAAGAACTGTATGGTCAAAGATATGACAGAGGAAGGTATTGGCCTAAAAGTAAAACACAGTTGTTCCTTTGCTGTCTAATTATCAAGTTCCTTTTCAATGGCAAGTTCACAATGTGGGATGTAAAATGGCATGAGATTGCGTAACTGAAGGAAGGTCCTCTGAAAGCAGATTATAACAGATACATTAGAACAGATACAATATCCTATGGTTCAAAATGCTCCTTTCTGAACTTAATTAGTGAAAAGTACATTGAAGGCTGTAACACTGTGCCTCAATCTGGATGCCTCAAGTCTTTATTTCCACCTGTCTGCAAGGAGAAAAGAACAGGCAAAAGCCCATTGAGTTAGGCACTCAAAAACAGAGTAGCAGAGCTTCAGATAGGCTAATCCAAGTTTCTGGAAGGTCCTAAGCATAGGTACTGTGTGATTAATACTCAGCATGAGACACACAAAACTAGCAGCACATGCACCAGGGACTCAACTAGAGTCCCCTGTACGTTTTCTGCTAAGTATTGCTGAGCTTCTGAAAGCTAAAGAAAATGGATGTAGGTTCACCTGCCTTGCTTGTCCCTTAGTCTGATGGCACACTGGGTGGGACAGCAAGCTTCTGAGGAAGCAGAGCACTAGGAAACCAAGAGGTCAACTGCCCCTCATTCTGTACTGCTACAGTTCATCTTACCTGACAAGCCTTTGAGCTCTTTATGCACGAGAGGGCTATACCCTTTCTCCTCCTGAAAGCAAAGAGTACCTCATACCTGAGCAGGATATGTCTGACAACTCAACAGTAGAAACCACCAAAGCCTGTGTTAACTGGTACTGATGAGACACTGAAATCTAAGCCTTATCTGAGCACATGTGTGTGCTCAACACCACTGCTCTGCAACAAGTAGCTGAAATGGGAACTGCTGAATTAGTACCTATCTAATGGCTGTACTCTGAGAGTAACACATCCCACAGGGCAGTCAAAGATGAAAATGGGACCAAATCTCACACCAGCTGTTTGGTAGCCTGTGGCAAAACATCCAAAAAGCTCTGCGATACAGAAAGCATGAGCTTTCTGGACAGCGAGAGCTCAGGAAATAGGATGTCCAGTAGTGTTTACGACGCAGATCCCTGATCCCCCATCTCAGCGCAACACATTGTTTCCAGTCTTGTGTTCTATACTTTCTAAACAAGCTATAAAGGTTATCATCAAAGCAAATAATTTATGCACATCAAAATGCTTACACTTCATAGATGTGTGCTGTTTTCTTACATCATTGACCATAAACAGAATGAGCAATTTTAAATCAATATTGGCTACTATGAAGGGAGAAGAAAAATATCCTGTGTGCACGCAGTCCAAACTCTAGGTATCTCATATCTATTTAACACACTGAACTCTTCTGAAGTCATGACTGTTTCTTCAAGTGCCTGCATTTGCTCCTCTCATGAAGATTATCTACACAAACTGAATGCATATTTTCCAAAACAACTCTGTCTTACCAGAATTTGTGAACATCTACATTCAGATAAATATTCAGAATGACATGAACCATCTTCAGTACATTTCAGTTCCCAATGAACACACAGAGCCTTTCACTGAGAAATGCACATACAGTGCTAGCACTACAAATACTGAAGTGAATTCCTAGTATTTTCATGACATGATTTTTTTCACCTTTTATTGGGAGGCCAGGGAAATAACCTTTGAAGACATCAGTCCACTTAAGTTAATTTGTCAGAAATCAGCTAACTGCTCAACCAGATGTATGCAAGGGTACAGAAGAAGCGTTTGAGTAATCTGTTTGCATAAGCACATAAGACACTGGAATCATGAAACTGTCTTTTAAAGATGCATTAGCATCACTCTCTCCCAAAGGTGAAAGGAAAAATCAGAGTAAACCACAAAATAGCCTATTATATAACATCCCTAGCTTCAACCGTACTAAGATACAGTAAATACACAACAAATAAGTTTAAAGGACATTCAAAAAGCTTCTTCATAAACTTAAATATGCTTTTAGCACCCAAAGAAAATACAGCTGACAAGGGCAGTGTGACCAAAAAGGCGTTTTCAAGCACCTTATCTAAAGAAAGCTTGCCAAGGTCTGGATAAAGATGGCTGGCAGCAGATGAGAAACACTTTAGTAGAATTCAGAAAACAAAACTTTTATAATTTTACTGCATCTTCAGTCCTTATTTCCTCTGGGCAAACACTATTTAAGAGACTTCTACCATACCTAACAGTATAGGTCAAACAGTAACTTTTAAGTACAATAGCACAAAGCTGCACAGGTCTGAATTACAGCCTTGAGAAAACTCACTGGTATACGGTACTCAACAAAGGAGGAAACACTGAAGTGCCTTCACTCAAGATGAAAATATTTCTCATTAAAATATAAAATTATGGTGAAGTGTCTGCTTCTTTAGTTCCAAATACTGCTTGCCACTGGGAAGAGCCTAAGCAAAGGCACCAGCCCCCAGACAGGCTAATGACAGCAATGACATGTTTCCAGAGACAAAGGTATACATTTCTATTCCTGTTTGAGTTGATGGGCAGAAACATGACCTATAAGTGACTCATCATTCTGGTTGAGATACTACCCTGCCTCCAGACTTGAAAGTGAATCTTAAACCATACATGACCTTTTTTACCCCACTTATTACATACTTTTTCGTTTGATACAGCTTAAAGAATGTATTTCTCCAGTTTCAATTAGTAAGACTAATGTGACTGAAGTAGCTCTAACACTACACTCTTGAAGAATGTGTGTTCAAGTTTCCTTGCTCTGATGGCCCTTAATCTCTCTGGGTGGGGCTTTACAGGTGACACATGAGGAGTCTTCAGTCAACTAAGAAGCTGAACAAACAGTGAGTAATGAGAAACAGATAACAACCATGACTATAATCATACCAACAAGACACTAAAGAACCTCAGGGTTGTTTTTTTCTTCATGTATCTACAAACAGGCAGTTCAAAGAACAACCACAGGTCCATGGTAAATCTTACTTCTACTACAGAAAGTATTTTCAACAAGATAAGTTTTACTTCACGCATACAAAGACTTCAAACCCACTCTTTGTATGCAATGCTTTCAGCAGGTTCCACAGCACTTGCCCGGCACTTTTTAGAGAGATCTGAGCCACGTAACTGACCTCTCCTGGCTGTGCCATGTGTGAAGGTCTCTTTTTTCTGCTGTCAGTCAGATGAACCATTTGCCTACATTTCACAACAGTATGAATCTCCTTCCACTGAAGAACCATCAACCCTTTACCTCTCCTTTGTTTATCTTTATCTTCCTGTTTGATTCTCACCAATTAATAATAAACTAGAAAATAGACTAAAGAAAAAGTCTCTAGAAGTCTCTTGATCAAAGCCATCTTCAACCTAGCAATCCAGATTTTGGGGCTAGAAAGTGGTTATCACTCCATGCCCAACCGCTCATCAACTTGCTTGGTTGCTATCATGTCTGTTTGCTTTCAAGAGCTGGTGAAGTGATGTTCACTCTTCTCCTGCATGTGTTTGTATAAATATCTCTGTGCACTAAAGATTGAAAAGGCTTTGCAGTGCCGTCTCCTCCTGCCCTAGACTGCAACGACTGCCCACTCACAACAGCCAAAAGTTTGTTTGTATTCCAGCTAAGGATCAAGCTAAGTTTTGCCAAAATAAGTTGTCAGGTGGAGCATTCACCTTTAGAGACAAAAAGCAAACTACCTGCACAGAGGGAGCAAATATGTGACTCTTCCATCCCACTTCATCATCTCTCTTTACTAGTCATCTTTAGAAACCAGTATTTCTGTTCTGTCACTTGAACTATACACGAGACAACTCTTGAGGGAATTAAACCTGGATGGAAAACCCCAGAAGAAAACAGAGACAATAGAAGAGTGAAGCTTGACCAGACTAAGTTTCATCAATGCCAAACTTGAAGACAAGTCTTGTCAGAGGACTCAACCATATAATCATTTTGTCAGCTTTTTCACTGACAAAGAGGAGGAAATTTTAGCATTAAACTAAGAATATAGGCAGGACATACCACAGTCTCTTCTTTCCATTTATCTATCTGCAGATAGTTTGCTTCTTGAACTGTGCATTTTAGCACACAACTCATTTTTCTAATTTGCTAAGATTTATCCAGTGTGAAGAGTTACTCCAGGATCACTGGAAACTTCAGAAATCTTGTTCTCCAAGGAGATTGACCCTGAACACCCTCTGGTAGTGCACAGACCACTAGGGAGGCAGGGAACTCAAAAAGTTGCAGTACACTCCTCCTCTCCACTCCAAAATAAGTTTCCAAATGGAGAAATTCAAGTGCTGGGAGAGATCTCTCAGAGCAGAAAGGACAGCAGGTAAAGGTACCCAAGCTTCAGGCACTCCCAAAATGGAAACATACATTTTACTGATCTAAAAACCAAAAATCCCAGCACAAACGTGTACTCTGAAATAGGAAGGAGGTGGAAAGGTTTCAGTTTTTCTGTAATGCAACATGGTTTTGACAACCCTTGAGAGCAATCAGATGCCTAGAACAAAAGGAGGGCAAGTCGCTGCAAGCTGACTTCTTCACCAAGAGCTATATGGTTCTACTTCCTCTCAATGCCATGCTGAGCACTATCCTAAGATGCAAACTGTTGACAGCACTATTGACAGAGCACAGAGAGTGGCTTCCTACCATAAGGAAATCCATCCATATCAATCAGGAATCAGGGCCTATCACCTCATTCCCTCCAAAATTCCTCCAAAACCGTAATATAATGCCTCCTTAAGCACTTTTTATGGAGTCAGAGCATTAGAAAGAACCTGAGATGCTTTGCAAATTAAAGCACTGTTGCCCAGAAAGCAGGAAAAAAAGCTTCAAAGTGATGTCTTAAGAAAAACTGGTCCTAACAATCCCTGCTGTCCCCCTATGTGCGTTCTTGTCCTTGCATTGAGGAGTCAAGTCTTCTCTCACCCTATCTTAGGAAGGCTCTCCTGTCTCATTAACGTCACTGTGCTCCCACAAAGGCTCTGCTCCATCCCTTTAGAAAACTGTTAACTAGTCAAAATCTGAAGAGCAATGAGACTGTACAAACCTTGCAGCCCAAGGAGACATCCCAACCCCTGCTTTCCCGCAGAAAGGATTGGACTCCAGGGCAAGCCACCCAGCAGTACAGCCAGCAGCTGCTGGTCCTGGATGCAAACAACAGCCAAACATCTTCAGGTGTTCCCACCACAGTGGGAAACAAAGGTCAGTCTTAATTGCTGTAATACCACTCCTTCCCTAGAAACTTGTTAAGTGTGGAAGCTGATGAGCAACCAGTAGAAAGATATTAACACTGATCTCCAAACAGCATTTGCAGCTCCCAGAGCCTGGCTTAGTGGAAGGGTCAGTGACTAAGCATGGATTTAGGAAGTTAAGATGAGGCACCCAGCCTCTGCTGCAAGTGTTGACTCAGCTCTTCAAACATACTTTTTGCAGCCAGATTGCAGGGTATTTAGAAGGAAACATCACATATTATTAAGCCGTCATGAAGGAACTGTGGGGAGAAGGGCCATACATCAATTCATGAGACAGTACCTGTCAGCAAATTAACATGGGTTGCACAGCAGAAGTTTGGCTGCTTAAACTGTGAGTCATAGCTGGCAAACTAGGAGACTTACAGCTATCAGCAGGTGACTGTGGCATAAAATCCAAGATAAAGAAATTAGGTAACAAGAACTCATTCTCTCAAGAGAAAGGGGCAGCAATGTATCCAAGTTTGCAGGTGGAGTTTCCAAACACACAAGCCACTGCATTTTGAGATGTCCCAGCAGCTTCGACTGGCCTCTGTTGAAGGTCTAGCTGAAGTGAAATGGAGCACTAACTGAGCAAGGAAGAGTTCAAACTAGAGACCAACAAGTCTCTCTTTAATATTGATGAAATGCAAGACCTTTGAGTCAAGGTTATTAGTGGTGCTGACAGGAGAAGGCAGCAGTAAATCCTTGCAGTTAGTGACTTGAGTCAGCAAACGATTCAGAGACAGCCCTCAGTAGTCTTTCAAGAGGAGATACTACCAGCTGACTGGACAATAAAAGCTGAGGTATGGGATACACCAGCAAAATCCAGAAATACAGGTGCTGCAGGTAGGTCCCAGACCTGAGCTCCTTCTAACACCAAGTTCTCCTTTGCTCCCAGGTGCCAGGGGGTTCATTTGCTGGGGCAAGTAATAAAAGAGCTGGGGAAGGCATTGCTCAACACCCTGCATTTGCAGAGCTCCAACAGCATTTTTAACACTGGCATCAGCACTGCCCAAGCAGGGCAATGCTGCCTCTCGAGCTGAGCCAGCTCTGGGCATTAGCATGACATTTACTCAGGGTTTATAACTCCTGCCAAAGCTCAGCTAATCACTTTGAAGCTAGCTCAAGTATCTTAGCACCTACTGCACTTTTTACCCATAAAATCTCTTACTATGCATTCAGTATGATCAAGTTTTACTTGGAGCAGCGTAAGCCAGCTCACAGTTTACAACGGAACAGCCTGTGGAAGCTCAGAGGAGCACGGCAAAGACAGGGTTAAACCTGTTGGTACCAGCGATGAATTTGACCTCTCCCAAAATGCCTATCTGCCACAAGTTCCTCTCCACACACAACTGGCCAAACGTAACATAATAAAAATACGAAATTTTTTACTATGTCCTCCTAAAATAAACTTTAGATACAAGCATTAGGGCAGCTGTATCTTGTATTCTGATCTTAAAATTGTTCCTGGCTAAAGCCAGGAACTCAGCTCCAGGGCAACACAGCAACATTAACATTACTCTTGTCTCAGATAACTGGTGATATTTGTCATTATAGCGTGACAGAGCCTTCATTTAAAAACAGAAAACACCTTCTCTATTCCTACCCTCTTTGGAGGTAAGGGAAAGACAACATTCTCTCTAAAATATAGTTAAGTCAAAGCCAAGGACTGTAGCAGAGGAACAAAATGTGGGCTTCTAAGTGGGGACAATTTTTTCAGAAAAAGGAGATCTGTACATACTTTATGCAGCCACAGGGGAATGTTTTCTAAGTTGTTCTGGGATGGTTGCTTCTGCTGCACAGCTGCCCAGCAGTAGGAGTCCACGTAAGCAGCTTGTCGCCAGGAGAAAGAGCTGGGTGCAAAACAGCTTATCTGGGCACCTGGGAAAACAAAGCAAAAGTTAATGTGTCCTTGGAAGATTCAAAACCAAAGAAATAAGTTTAGGAAGAAAAGCTCACAGTTGTGATTTCATGGTATCTAAAGCTATTAGGTTAAGTGACTGAATGAAAAGCAGCTCTGCAAGGACAGTCACTGAATTCCCACTGAACACAAAGGGCTAAACTCTCACTGGGACTCTCTGATGTCTTCTAAGGGTTGAGACAGTATATTAGAAGTACCTGTCTTTTAGACCCATCTTCTTAAGTTTTGTGGGGAACATGACCTCTAAGACCCATCCTTCTTGACTGCACTTCACTCAAGTTGATCAAAAGGGAACCAGCAAATAAAAGTGTGGTGAGAGCAACATCCAACACTTCCTCCAACACAACACCAATATCAAAAGAGAGGCAGGTGTAATATTGCTACATTTTTTTCTTAATATATTCCTCAGAATTAATGCTAATGCCATCATTGTGAGCTTTATAGGGAAAAAGTATTTTGTATAAGATTGTACCACTCATGTCTTTTTACTGGCTTAACTTCCAGAGAATAAGAACTTCTTTTGTAACAGAGGCTGACCACATTTGCTTTGTAACTTGCATAGCATTTTTTCAACATAGCATAATCAAGGAGCATTATGAATAAAAGCCTTTCCTTTTGAGTCACTATTATAATTATTTCTAAGGCTGTAGTATCATAAAGACATGGTTTGGCCTGTCACAAGCCTCCCTTATGGAAAACAAATTACTGTTTATTAGACCAGAGCTCATGTGATTTAGCAAAGTTGGCATCAGACAAGCCCTTGCACTCTACCAAAGCTTTGGAAGTTTCTGCTTTCCAGAGAATTTCCATTAGCTGTGGAAGCTAAAAAAATAGTAAACTGCAGAAAAATCAAAATTTAAAAAAAATATATATATAAATATTATATATTATAAACACCACCCCCCCAAAAGAACAAAAGAAAAGAGCAGGCAATTGGAGCGTCTGTTCTTCACTGGATAGGGGCCATTTATGCTCTGCTCTCATCACTTAACAAACCTCCAGCTGCTGGCTGTTCTCGGAGTGAAGCAGCAAACAAGAGACCCTTTCAAAGGGTGCGCAATAGGAGTGTCCAGAAAGACACTTTGTCCTATTCATGTCTACGTATCTGCAACAAGAAACACATTCCACGTGTTCATTCTCGTTAATGGGTGGGAAACCACTGAAAGTGATGGGAGTGTTTAAACTGGTGAGCAAGGATGTTGGAAACCTTTGGCAACTTCATTTGGGAGACAAGCAGATAATGCTTGACATCAAGCAGAAGCTGGGGACACTTCAGTTATTGCACTGGGTTTTAATTAACTTATTGCAGTCTTGGTTGTAAACACTTGTTAATGTAAATTACAACGTTGCCTTAACAGTGGCAATGTTGACTTAAATGCAGAGGATATTTTCATGCATAATCCACCCAGAACACAGATTATTAAAAGCCTCTGACAATGGTCACAATTTTCCACCTATTTTTCCTTCCTACTCCCCTCCAAAGGAGTAATAGCGACATATCTATACAGATAATTTACTTCATATTGATCTATTCTTAAGCAAGTGGAAAATAAAATTTGTAGTTTTTATTAGAGCAGAAATTAGGCAAAAGGCCAAGCACTTTCCACAAAACCACTCTGCACATATGCATGCATAGGCCTAGCTTATTTATGAAAGGCTAATAGTCCTCTGCTATCAAAGGAACAGTCTCCTGGCTTGGTGACAGAAAGCCATTCCCAGTCTTTTGCTCCCACAAGTAATAGAAGGGGAAAAAGAAAAGCAGCGGCCAAGCCCAAAACAACAGGGAGATAAAATACACAGAGAGAAGGTTGAGGAATAATAAATTCATTAAGCAGTTGCCACAACAGTCTTTAGCCAATTTATCATTATACTTGGAAATGTACGTTTGTTTTTTTTAATCATTCCCTGGCACTAAATCAACTGTGGAGAGGGAGTGAGGGGACTTGACTTACACTTTTTCAAACAGAGGAGGGTAAGAAAATGCCACTTACTATGACTGCCCGAAAGAGCTGCAGAAACTTAAGGCAGCAACAGGCTTGCAGCCACATATGACAAACCGTCACTTTTACAAGTGTGCTAACATTATCAGATGGTCACTGACAGCAGGAATGCAACGGAGTGCCGAGTACAAGCCTGAGTCACCACAGCCAGAGACCAGCAAGGCCGAGCTCTCACCCCACCCAGCTGTAGCACATCTTCATGTGTACTCTGCCAACAAGCCCCCAGCTATTTCCTCCATGTCTGTACCAGGAAAGTCCTTTTCTCTGCCACTGGCTCCTCCGCACTGTAAAAAACAGCATGGGGCTGCCTACAGGGGAAGGTCCTGTGCCCTGGTAAAACATTTTCATCCGTTTTGCCTAAATCTTGCAGACTCATTTGGGTAGAAGCTGTGATCACGTGCCTAAAAGATGTCCCAATCCCAGCTAGGACTTCCCAGAGTTGAGATGCAATCAGTGGGCCCACTCTGGCTCCCTTTGCACAAACAGAGGAGGAAAATCACTATCAGTGCTAAATGTGAAGGATACAAGTCACTTCTGTAATTTTCACCCTATTGCCCTTGTAGATGCTTTCCAAAAACGAAACCTACCTACAAAAAGAAACTCCCAGTATCCCAAGGAAAACCCCACATCTGAATGAGAGTCCCTGTTCAGTATCCAACTGCTCTGTTGGGGTGCAAGGCAGGACAAGCAGAGGAATCCGCATCCTCTGGCTTCATCCCTTACCAAAGAGAGCATAAACCCAGCAAGCTGGACTGGTTTCCTCCCCAGTGGCTCAACAGCCCTCTTCTGTCTTAAACATCTAATTAAGAAACTACAGCTAACAGACAGTACTTCCAAGAATCAATGTTAAGCATATGCCGAAATATTTTTCTTCAACCAGGATCAGGTGGTTGTAGTTGACAGGCTTAAGCCATTAGGAAGTAATTAGTTTTCGAATACACTGAAATCACTGGGAAAATATTTGCATAAGCTTCCATGAAACCTAGCCATTAATTACTACTATAATTTTCCACAAGGCAAAATGAACTAGACATGATACCCAAACACCTGATTTTATCCAGTAAGAATTACACACTTTAGTAGCCACTAACGAAAAAAAACCACAAACAAGAAAATCAAGGCGCACATACAAAATGTACAGACTGACAGGCACCATGCAATGCACATCCACCAGCCCAACATTAAAAAACATTTTAAAATATGAAAAAAGATGTTCCAATGCAGGCCAAAAAAAAGAAGCAACAGTATGTGTGGGTGACCGCATTAAGAGTGGACGAGAAGGAATGATTTTATTAGATTTATATATGCTTCTCATGGACCAAAGTGGCAGGTTGGATGAAACAGAATAGACACTATTTTTAAGAAGGTATGGAAGTATGGAGAGACACAAATGGGTGCACTGGAGAAAATAACCCATTCCCTGAAGTTTACTTTGGCAATGGAGTAGTAGCAGAACATAAAGCTCAGATGACACAGTGTTTAAATGAAGTGGGTCAGAGGAACCAGCAGGTATCTTTCCCTTTCCATGGGGCTGCCAGTTATCCCTCAGAGAAGTCTCAAAACCATGCAGTGGTCGAAGAGGTGGATGTTTATCAAGCATTGCCTTCAGAGTGACGGGTTTTTTGGTTCATAGGAAAAAACTTGTGTATTAAATTCCCACCGAGATTTAAAGAAAACAAGAAAAAGTTTCCCTTCATCTGAAGGAGAAACATCTCAAAATAGTGGTGATTCCCATCTGGATCCTCTGCCAACACTGGTGGTATCTCAAATCTCAGGCAGCACCAAAGAGCCGTGATACTTTTAAAATTAATTTTGGCACCACAAGCAGCTTACCATCATTTCTGTAGGAAATTTAAACCTGGCTCTGTAGAATTTAAACAGGAAAAAAACTCTCCTCACCAGCAGTTGAATATGTTCACCCAAAGATAATTTAGACTTGACATTAAAATAAATGTTTTTACAAGTTTGTCCTGGCTCCCCAGGCAGGCCTATTCCTGATGCTGGTAACTTCTGCTCTTTACTGAGCACTCCTTATACAGCAAAGAGCAGGACAGCATATGCTCCTGTTCATTGTTGTCCATGCCACTAACAAAAGATGCTTTGGAGTTCGCAGTTTGTCTGGCTGCACAGGACTGATGCTACTTCCACACTTGTTGACTCAGTCCTGTCATTAAAGCCCCAGGTTTCAGAGCATCCTGCTGAACCAAATTGCAAGGTGTGCTAACATCAACTATGAGCATACCGCCTGCTTCAGCAGCTCTTGGAGATGTTTTTCAGGCTGTCAGCCAGCAGCTACCATAGTAATAGTCTTTGGCCTAATTACACCCAACTTAACTTTAGCCTCCAAGCTCTTACGGAAGTCACAAGATAGGATTATTTCCCAAAAGCCTCCCCAGCAACTCGTGAACATGAAGGGAGAGGGACATCAGGAGGGAGGGCCAGTGAGGGGGACAGCAGGAGAGGAAAGGAGCCTAAATCAAGAGTTAAGACTATTTTTATATATTTGCTATAGTTTAGTCTCACAATTGTGTTATTTTTTTTCTTTCTATACATTTGATTCTCCTGACTGTTTGAGAAACATGATAAACCTGTATAGAGAGATACAGGCTCAGCCGGATGTGTAGTAAAGGATGCTACAGATGGGCATTGCTGCCCCCATGGCACTCACAGAAGCTGTTGGGATGTAGCACCCAGAGTTCCACATTAACACCCTTTTTTGTTTTGTTTTGGCCAAAGTGCCTCAAATCCCACAGGCAGCCATCTGGGGGGATGGGAACTAAAACAAATTGGGGAAAAATTTCTTCCCAGAAATCAGATGGAAATTGAGTGGGGCAAGCAAGGATTGTCACCACTGGGAAAGCCCAAAGTGGTCAGTGGGGACATTAAGCCCATGGTCCTTTGAGCACCCTCCAACATTGTAAGATATATTAGAAAGCATCACAGAGAAAGAAGCCTTTACTAGTGCAGCAAATCTTCATTTTGACAGATGCATGCAGATGCTGAGTGTTGATCCCTGTCCAGGTGCTTCCTAACCCAGCATCCTGCCACAACTGACAAATCAGTAGTACCACCCAGTCCTTCATTCTGATTATACCCAAATTTCTGAGGTGTCTTTACTCAACATGTGATAGTTTCTGTGTTCAGGGAAAGTTTCCAAGGTGTTCATTCATACCAGCTATATATGAGCCATGCACAACCAACGCCCAAATTGAACATGTAGTATGAACTGCTGGCGGCCACCACAAGATTCTCTTCTTCTCCCCTCTCCTTCACCTCCCACATGAAGCCACAGTGAATGCAGCCATCAAACTCTGCCTGCTGCACTGTGGTGCCCAAAAATTCCTGTACGCTGAAGGTCAAATGACATCATTTGGTGACAAGCAGCTGCTAGTCTTAAGCATGTATGAGCAATTCCCAATTGCCTTCCTATAGGAAGAGATGCAAGTTTTGATGCTGAGTGGACAGCCCTCACATCTACTTTTCTTTTGGCTGAAACTCAAGTCAGACACTGTTTGTTTTCCCAGAACTAACTTGGAAAGAAGCCCCTGCCAGAATGAACAGTTTGTTTCAATTTCCTCTCTGCTCAACTGACTGTACCTGCTTAGGGCTGCAGGATCCTGCTATGAACAATGCCTTGGTAAGAAATATCTATGTTTTCAGACATGCTGTTTACAGTAGGAAAGCATATTTCACAATATACACACATAAAGCTTAAAAATTGGAATATCAATACTGGCTTAAATCTGTTCTTATTAAAAATATGGTCATGGAAAAATGACACAAATAAAATTCTATTAATTTGACCCTCATACATTGCTGAGGGTACCTCTATTTTTTTTTTTTTTCTTTATAAGAGGGATGGGTGATTTATCTGTATTTATATGGTTTCTGTTGTCATACTACCTGATCACCTGTAGCATATTTACCCTAAGGACTGCCAAATAATAAAAGGAAATAATAACAAGCCATAAGATAAGAAATACAAGCACACACACAACACTATCATTAGAATCCTATTGTTGTTTTTGTTTTCAAGTTCCCAGTATAAAATATATATAAAATTACATAAAACTATATAAAACTGTATAAAATAGGGTCTAGCTATAAAGATATAGGTGCAGAATTTCAAGTAGCAAGGCTTCCCAGTGCTGGCAGAGAACAGTTCAATCACAGCCAAGCTCTACCAGAACCAGGTTAACGTCATTACGAACCTGCAGCTGACCATGGGTTTCAAAAACATAACCAAGAATAAACTCAGATTAGTTCTCCTCCTGCCCCTGAAGGATGCTGCAGTGTGGTGCAGATACTAACACCAAGAGTTTTGGCAGTGCTTGCTGGTTGCACACAGCAGCTCAGTTTTCCATGCCTCTGGCAGAGAAATCCTCTGCAATACTCTGCTGGAACCTCATATATTTCCTGAAACTCCTATCAAAACTAAAAATTACTTGGTGGCTGCAGAAAACTCCGCAGCCTTCATAAACATTTTAATCGTTTTGCATAATTAACAGCATCCACGGTCATGAAGAAATTTGCAGCTATTTGACACCACACTGCAGTGAAATAGGAAAGCAAAGCAGGAAAGGGAGAGCTTGAGGTGCCGAGAGAATTTTAGGTGGGGACAATGCAATTATCCCAACAGAAATAGGATCCGAGCATTCATTTTTGGAAAGGGTGTTCAATTTTTTTTACCCGGAGGCAGAAATATTTCCATGCTGTGACTCACATACCACTTTCACAACCACTTCTGATTGAGTTGCTCATCTTCAGACCTAACCTGGACCCTACCATTTTCTTTTGGTTTAGCACTTCTGAGCTATTTCAAAACACAATGACATCAGAAGATGTTTGAAAACAAGCTTTGCTTTCTATTTTACTGCTGGCTGAACACTAGTGCTCACAGAACCAGGCATATCCAGCACCCAAGACCCTCTCTACCCCCCCAAAAGCCTTAATGGAAACAGCTTCGGGATCTCCAGTAAGCAGCCAGCCTGCTAAGCCACAAGGACTGTGCAAGAAATAGGCAACAACTGTAATAGCAGCGTGGCTGATATAGTATCACTTTCTGTTTGGAAACCACGTGGTGTAGTTTGAACTCACACTGAGGGCCTGGCGTATTTCTCATACATTTATTTTTCAAATAGAAGACCTCAGGTTTAAACCTCATGTTTCCTTCTAACAGGTTCTCAGGATTATAAGCAAAACAAAGCACCTGCAAGATGTAGCATGCATTTCTTGTTTTCTGAATCTACTGAGGACACAGATTCAGTCTGAATTAGTTTAATACCGAACTATGTTACATAAAACATGCACTAAGGCCCCAGATGTTTGGTTAGTGAAGATGAAAATTTAACTCATGCAAAAGAAGGCGCACTTTACCAAACTGCAATTCAACTGTGTGTTGGAGATTTAAGGAAGGAACAAAAATGAAAGAAATACTTCTGGAGAGCTCATAAAAGAGACCTTGATACACAGGCAAAATGGATCCAGGACTTTTAGAGGAGAAGCAGAAGGAAGAAATAAGGAGCTCATAAATGAGCTAGTATAAGGAAATGCAAGCCCTCTTTTTCATTGCTTTAGGAGGAAGTAATGTGCATGTATCAGTAGCAGATCTAAAATGAAAAGCAGCAGGTTAGATCACAGATGTATTGCTGTATCCATCGAGTCTCTGACTGACCAGAGCTGCCACAGGGCTTTGATCTGGTCTTGGAATTCCCAGCCTGGTCATCCTTGATTCCTCTGCATGATTATTGCAAGTAAAAGTGCTTTGGGTTAAAACCACAACTATTGCAATAGGTGTGTAGCTAGATGTAAATACAGCAGTCTGGGGCATCTTATCTCTTAAGCTGTCTGGTATCTAATTAATGCCATTCATTATGGTTTTGCACAGATTCACCACTATTTCACAGTCCCATTCCAGCTTCCACTCTCCTGACAGTCACTTGACTCAAACCTATAGATGATGTATTTCAGGTATACAGCACTGAATGCCAATAAACAGGTACACATAGTAAATCAAACTATGTCTGAAAGGGTCAAAGTCCTATGATTGACCTTGTCTCAAAATGGATATGACTGCTTATTCACCTTTGGAATCATTCATGTAGTGCTATTTAAATGCAGGGCAATTCTCATAAGTAAATAGATTTTGTAAGTAAGTCCCCAAGTTACAAGCCTTTCTCATTCGGATTTAAAAGTCTCATCATCATCTCAGAGTGAAAAGGGCTGGATGCTAGGCTGCTGCGCAGGCACTTCGGTAACTTGCGGATGGGAAAAAAAAAAAAAAAAGCAGAACAGTTAGGAACCCTGGCCCTTCTCCTTTAAAGCCCAGCTTTATCTACCGAGTCACACCAGAGGTTGAACTAGAACCGTTGTCGAAGCGCAGCAGAGCAGGGGAAACCTCTGAAGAGCGTTTCCACTGCCCAGACTGCCTCACGTCCGAGGAGCAGGTGACCAGCGTCAACATACAGCTGAGCCACCCGCAGTCCAAAAGCAGAGGTCTGAGACCCCTTTTCCTTGGCACCTACCCCTGCCAGCTGCTCAACGACAGCGGGACTATTACTGCAAAATACTCGGAGCGCCGGGAACCGCAGCGCACGGGCAGTTGACCGGGCACAGCCCGGAGTGTCTCTCCCGCTCCAGACCGAGCAGCGCCGGCAAACAAAGAGCGGCATGGCCCCGCCGCTCGCCTTCAATCACAACGGCAGAAGATGCAGCAGCTGAGCTGACAGGGTTCTTGCTCGAGAGGTGTTAGAGAATGCCAGCGGTTAGGGAATGCCCCAAGGAGGAGGAGAGCACGGGGAAGAGCGGGAAAGGCCGGCCGGGATGCCCGGCATACCTGGGTAAGACCGCACGGAAGCACCGCCTGCTCCCAGGGATGCTCTCCAGGGGAGCTGCTATCCCTCCTGCGCGCTCCCCACGGCCCAAAGGTGCCTTTTGCGCTACCCCTCAGTGGAAACCCCTCCCGGCAGCTGGCAGCTGAGCCCCCACGGAGCGCTAACACATCCCTCTCCGCGTCCCCCGCCCCGAACCTCCGCCCCGCTCCACCGCCCCCCGCCCTGCCTAGCCCTTTGTCCGCCGCGGGAGCCGCCGGGGCCCTGGGGAGAGGCCGGTTACCGATGGAGACCTCCTGGGCGAAGGCGAGCGAGATGAGGAGCAGTGGCAGCCCCACGGCCATGCAGGTGACGATCTTGTCCAGTGCCAGCTCCAGGCGCAGCCCTTTGTAGCGTGTCTCCGGCGGCTCCTTCAGCAAGAAGTCGGAGAAGACGTACTCGGTGGCGATGTGCGCGATGGCCATGGCGGGCCCGGCACGACCCGGCTTGGC
>WUAM01000095.1:3012267-3038726 GCA_024336885.1 Actenoides hombroni | reverse complement strand
AACCGCCACATCTCAAGTCGCTTTTTGTGGGAGTCAGTGGTGCGCCTTCACCTTTACTAACCCTTAATTCATTTCCCCCCGCCGTTGTAGTTTTCCAGTTGCTTTCTGAGCCTCTGTAAGCTTGAGGCATTCTCAGCCCCCTCAGACGAGGACCTGTAGAGGTGGCTGTCCACCCTGGAAAGAGCCACAGCCTGTGCTGTGCTTTGCATATAGCACTTCCCTAGCTCATACTACTTGTGCCAAAGGGAACAAATTGTTCCCTTCTCTGCTCAGCTCTCACTTTATAAAACCACTATCCTATCTGCTTTCAATTGTCCTTTCTATTTTTCCAAGTTGTAATCCAAGGAAATCATTCCTCATATGGAAACCGTTCCACATCAGATTCCCTTTCTTGTTCATTCTGTGATGTTCTTGTGCTGCTTCGTCCTCTCCTGGATGAGGCTGGGTGATGTGACTCATGCTGCATTCGAGATGCAGGTGCCCCAGACATTTATGTAATGGTACTAGGCTGTTTTCTAGTTTGCTCTGTTCTTAATTCCTACCGATTCCCAAAGTTCAGTTTCCTTTCTGCCCACTAAAATGCACTGGAGCTAATGTCATTAAGCTGTTAAATTAGAACCCATTTCTGAGATGCTTAGACACTATGATGCACATAGGGCTAGGACTGCTTTTTTCCACAAGTACTACTGTAAATGTATCAGTACTCAATTTTATCTTTTTATCACTTATTTTTTCATGCTACTTGTACTTATGACTGTCATTCGGTCACTTTTTCACACCACTTACAGAAAATAGTGAAGAGTTAATGGTCCTTGCAGCTCTCCATAAGTACTTTCAACATGAAATCTGGACACTTTATCCTGTCTTTTAACCAGTTATAAATAACCTTCATGGAGCCTTCCTCTCATCCCATGGTGATTTCATTTCCTTAAGAAGCTTTAACTATGGACCTTCTCAAATGTCTTATGGAAAAGTAAGCAGCCTATATTCATCCAGGTCTCTTACCTATATGTTAGGTCCTTCAAAAATCTCACTGAGGCACAGATTTCTTTAAGGAGAAGAAATAAATAATAATAATATAAAAATCAATTCCTCCACCATCTATTTTGTTTCTTTGGCCACTTTTCTGTTTTGGGTTGTTTGGTTTTTTTCAGAATGGTTTCAGCCAGCTTGCATTGTGTGGGTGTCAGAGCTGTTTATTCCTTTGGAAAACTTTTAAAGATTAATCTTGCATTTGTCACCTTCTAAGCTTTTGGTAGTCGGACAGTTTCCAACTGATACACAAGTTCATAATCCAGATTCTTCATACCCAAGGGCCTGTAGCACTCTGTGGATAACGTGACTGCCTTGGTGAGTTGTTCATTTTGTTCTTTTGTTCATTTGGTTGCTTTACCCTGTTCCTGCTGGTGCTTCAGCCCAGCACAGATGCTGCCCTTCAATACAGGTGTCTGGATATGGCTGGCCGTGGTGCTACCTGTTCCAGGCAAGCAATGGTAAACTCAATGCTTTACACTTTCTGTGATGGCTTCATGCTCTCTGCGGCAGGTTTTGTCACCTGGGCAAGCAGTGGTTATGTCCTGAGTCCCCAGGGATTTTTGGGGCTTCATTCTTCTTTCACAGCCACTATCCAGCTGAGAAGCATACCAGATGAAATTGACTGTGCCAGAAGGTTCATACAAATAGCTGGATTCTTGGTGTCGTTGTAATCACTTTGGCTGGCTAGTTTCTCTGGTCAAAACATATTTATGATTCTGTTTCTAAAAAGTCAGACACATTAGCTATTCTAAAAGGAAAGTACCAAATAATTTCCTTTATTAACAGTGTATGTTTAAGATGGCTTTAATTTTGTATGTATACAGAGAGCTAATGTTCTTCACAGACAGACAGTGTTTTTGCACAGAACAGGAGACCTCAATTTTAATGTTTACAAAACAGAAAGATGAAAGGGCTTAGAGTTTTTGTCAGCTCAAAGAGAAGATTTAGAGGAGTTTGGAAGTGTTTATTTCTATAGTGTAACTCCTATCTGGGCTCAGTCCTGCAGTTCTACCTCACATGTGTGCTCTTAAATAACTGGGAAAAAAAAAGAATTGAGCAATAACTGAGAAAAATTAAAGAAACTTCAACATAGTGGTTAACTGAACAGCAGAAAACATTAAGCTAAGTAAGAGTGATGGTCAGTAAAGTTTCCTACATTTGAACATACTTCAGAATACAGAATTGGGAAAAAAAACTTTAAAAACTCCCAGCAACTTGAATTTACATTCAAAATCAAATTTGGATAAACAGTTTCACAGATGTTTTTGTTCTGGAGTTCCTCTGCAAGAGCTGTAGCTGATGTGAGCAGGCAAGAATGAGAACTATCTAATTAAAAATTATCTATAAACATTCAAGTATCACTAAACATGGCCTGATTCTGCCTGTCTTCCTTGCGGAGCACAGAGATAAGCCTCCCAATGGCTTCATTACAGGTAGGGAGTGAGGTGCTACTTGGTGCAAAAAAGAGGTACAGAGTCAAGACCACAATGAGCAGCAATTACAAAGTCAACTAACTTTCTCGGAGATTGTGCAGGGCTAGATTTTTAAAAGGATTAATAAAAACTGTTAGAAACTAACAGCAGAGGCACTGCTGAACTCCATCAGATGCTAAAATATATTGGTAAGTCACTGAATGCTTTTAAAAATCTGTCTCCTGTGCACAATTTCCTCATTTAATAGGGAAAAAAAAAAAAAAAAAAAAAAGGAGAATCACTTAAATGTCAGTAAATTCATTGAGCCAGACTTTTGGAAGCTGCAAGGACTTCCAGATTAACACCTGCTCCTTCAGAAGCTGGCAGATTTAAACCAGTACCTGGTGGTATTTATTCCCTAGCATGAACCCCATGTTTCTGCACAGAGAATGTGGATGCCATGCTGCCCGCTTCTTACCCCCATGGAAATCCTGTGCAGCCAAGACATGTGCTGTTCTGCTTGGATGCCAAATTTGATCTTGGGCAGGACTCAGCTGAACTCCAGAGAAGTGGAAATGGTGATGGGTGGTACGTCGCTCTCAAAGCTGAACCCAACGGCATATGTCTTGCTCCAGTTTTATTAGCAGCATGTCGTGAAATCTGATGCGGCTCTGTGAATGATGCTAAAAGTGGGGATTTACAGGGAATCTGCTAGAAGTGCACTTTTGTCATGCAGAGCCATGTAGCGGATCCTGCTTCCTTGGCGAGTGACGAGGCAGAAGAAGATTAATACTGTTGACAGCAGAACAAGTCCAATGAAAAAAAAGGCTGCAAGTATCAGGCTGGCTTCTCCGGGACTCAAAGTTTTGCCAAAAAAATTGTCTCCTTTGCTGTCAGTGTCTGTTAAAAGAGAAGTAGCTCAGGAGAGATCTGCATATGAATCTGAAGTGTTTTAAATGACATTAAAAAAGTCCTTACCCTTTGCAGTGGTTCTATTTTTTGCAGTAGATGTCTCATAACCTCCAGTTGTGTCTCCTCCTTCTGAAGGAGCTTTCCACTCTGTGCAGAGAGAAAAAGCATAGTTAAGTTCAATGCATTAATAAATCCTTTCTTCTCTTCTGCAAAAGATTTTATTATTTCTACCCTGTTGATCTGAACAGAAATCATGATTAGATCAGCACAGCTGTGGCTCTGGGCAGCATTGTGGGCAACAGCTCCCTTGTCTATAGGCATATCTGTTACTTCACTACTTACTGTAGTAATAGGACAAGGGCTAACAGTTTTAAACTTAAAGAGGGTAGATTTCAATTGGACATAATGAAGAATTTTTTTACTATAAGGGTGGTGAGACACTGACACAGGTTGCCCAGAGAAGTTTGTGGATGCCCCATCATTGGAAGCGTTCAAGGTCAGATTGGATGGGGCTTTGAGCAACCTGATCTAGTAGAAGAGCATCTCTCTTTTGAGGAAAGGCTGAGAGACATGGGTCTGTTTAGCCTGGAGAAGAGAAGACCCTCTCTCAAGGGGATCTTATTAATGTTTGTAAATATCTAAATGGCAAGGGTCAAGAGGATGGCATCAGTCTCTTTTCAGTGATAGGAAAAGGGGAAACAGGCACAAACTAGAACACAGGAAGTTCCACCTAAACATCAGGAAAAACTTCTTTACTGGGAGAGTGACAGCACTGGAACATGCTGCCCAGGGATGTTGTGGAGTCTACTTTCTGAAGACTTTCAAAACCCGCCTGGACGCATTTCTGTGCAGCCTGCCCTAAGGGAACCTGCTGTGGCAGGGGGGTTGGACCAGATGATCTCCAAAAGTCCCTTCCAGCCCCTACCATTCTGTGATTTTTGTGTGATTCTGTGAAGATGTCCCTGACCAAAGCAGGGGGTTTGGACTAGGTGATCTGTAAAGGTCCCTTCTGACCCAAACCATTCTATGATTCTGCATTTGCTTGTTCATTTGAAGTTTCACAGCCCACATGAATATGTGGTATAAAATAAATTCACCTTATCCAAGAAAGGGGCATTTTAACTAGATTTAGCATTACATTTGTCATCCTGCTACTACAGGGTTACAGGTATGAAGTGTTCTTGCTGGCACTGTTGCAACCCCTGTAGAGCAGTGTAGCAAGAACAGTGGGGACCCACACAGGAAATGTGTGATCCAGATGTTTAGTGAAATTATGTGATGTGAAGAGGCTCGCAAAGCATTTTTGCTTTCACTCACAAGTGGTTGAAGGGACCAGCACCACTCAAAAAGTTTGCCAACTCCTTAGTCGAAGGATCACCTATTTCTTGGACAGGACGAACAAACGTTTTCTTTCTCCTTGTATCTCAGCTGGTCTCTGCCCATGCAGGAAAGGGTTCAAATAGCTCTGGGAGCCAGCAGTGATTGCAGGAAGGAACCAGCACCATGCTGGTCTGCAGGCCTTCCCACACCCTATGTGGCAGCAAGGCTGAAAAATGGCTTTGCAGTTGTTCCATGCACCACCTGCAGATGACTAACAGTCTGCAGACTGCCACTGTCTTAGAAGGGCTCTTGTGAAGCACCAACTGGTTTTGAGTTTCAGAGCACAGCAAAGGTTACTGTCTTTGCCGTGTCACAAGGGGTATTTGTCCTTTCCCTAGACAATGTTAACTGGCCAGGGCAGTAATGTACAGGTGCTTCCCATCAAAGTGTAGGCTGCAATGGTGACATTAGCTCTGTTCCTTTCCTCCCCACCTTCCATCTGACCTGCTGTGATACCACCTCTGAGTCCTAGGACAGATGTGTTTCTGATACTGCACCTGCTTTATTGATGGTGTAGGTCGTCTCCATGCCAGCATGGATATGATCAGCTACATGGCAGTGGAGAAGCCATGTTCCAGGGTTTTCTGCTAGGAGTTCAATGGTCTGGAAAGTCCCAGGGAAAAGGTCATATACATCTCCTCTATGGTCCTTATCTGTCTGTGGCAAGGCAAAACCAGCATCATGAGAATCATGCCTTAACACTCCCTGCCCTGGGCACTGAAATATTCCAGTTAGATTTTCAGCTCCTCAAGGCAGATTAAATGCTTCTTGTTAAACTTTTCTACTGAGTCTCATCCAGGGAAACTGAGGTCTGTGGACACCTCTTCTTTGATCAATCAATTAATTAACAACAGGAGCCCTCTCCTGAGGACTTCAAGTGCTGGTTGAGCACAGGTGTTTCCTTGAAAGACAGACTTTTTAGATAGTCCTGCCAGTGGCAAGCTGTCACAACATAAAACCATACTCTAAGCAGGCATAATTCTCTCTGATTTCCCTTCTGTACCTTCCTTATACCCAAGGGTAAACATGGATTTTAACCCACCTAACCATGTCCTCTAATAGTGACACTTATTCATGGTTCATAACAGGCTTACAGTAATAAAAGCTTTGCGAGGATCTAATTAATTTTTTATTTCCTTCACATACAAAACTCCCACCAGTCTCAGATCCAGTCCAGGGCTCCATGCCAAAGCTGCAAAACTAGTCCAGAACCTGGACATTTTTGTAGAAATCTCCCATCACACTATAAGGGGTTTTCTTTGACTAATTTTACCAACCTTGAAGATGAAGGTCTGTGCATGGAAGTGAACCGTATGTATGTCCACTTCATTGCCCATCCCTATCAAATACCAGTTTGTCCTATCGCCTTCATTCATCGTTAGACCCAGGAGGCTGTTATAAATCTTCCCATTGATTGCTGGAAGAATGACAAAATAGGACTGATTAGTAACTGGCCATGGTACAGGTGATGCTAACCTCCACTTCAGGCACCATTCACATTTTCTGTCTGGGGAGAAGGGGTGCCCAGGCAGAGAGGGGACAGGAACGTGTAGCCAGGGCAAGGGCTCTCCATAGTGACCACTGCCATTGCAGGGAGACAGTCACATTTTTGTTTCAGTTTCCAAATCATCTAAGTGCACGGCAGCAGCCATTTTTTCTGTCTAGAAAAGCATCAGATAGGTTTTTTACTGGTTGAGATCAAACTCCTGAACAAACAGGATTTATGCTGAGAAGCTGCATGGAAAAAGTGGAAGTAGAGATATTGCCTAAAATGGGTACCATCTGTAGAAAGAGAAGTTTGCTTTGCGAGAGCTGTTTCTGACACTGTCCTGTCTGTTCCGCCTGGTTCCTGGGCTGGTTGCTACTACAGACACAGTTTTAAAATGTCATCTTGTCTTGGTTTGAGTTATGCTCCTACAGATCACGCCTGCAAGGAGTACAGCTCCCACATGACAAGGGAAGTCTGGCAGGGCAGCTGCTTCCCAAGAGTGTAAGATTAAACTATTTTGCTAGAAAAATATCTTGGATGGGCCTCATGAAACCTTTTTGTTTCCAGTGTTGCAGTTTATGAAGTTGTCACGTGGTTGAGTAATTGTGGACTAAGTCCAATGTCTTCCTAAAAGGGCTGTGAAAAGTAAACCTCTGTCCTCTTGGCTGCTGCCACCGAGTCCTACATACCATGCATGCTGTTGCCTTCTACAAAGTTCTCAGTGGAATTAAAATCATCAGGATTCTTATGAAGGTATGTTTCGATATTTTCTTTCAAATACCAGGACTGATTTTCATCAAACACCATAAACAGAAGAGTAAATTCACGATCAATGTCTTTCCTTAGACCTCTTTCATCTAGAATTCCTTTTCTGCAAACTACAAGAGGCCCAATCAGACCACTGTATGTGTCCTGAAATAAAATAAATATATGCATTAAAGGTTTTTGGTTCATTTGGTTATGACATAGATACAGATTAACTACAGGTTAAACACAGATGAAATTCCATTTTCCTATCATATGAGAAAAAAATCATTACTTCGTCTGATTAGAGATATCTTTCCCTGCATATCCCTATGTTAATGTACCAAAGCAATGTTTTGCCTTCACTCAGAATCACTTCAACTGTTCTTTAAGGAGGGAATCACATTACCGTGGTGTATCCCTGGGGATTTCAGCAGATTAAATTACCCAGGCATGTGCAACTGTTATCACAGAGGACAAAGAATCTAGATCTCTAAATTGTTCCTCTAGCCTGTGGTCCTCGCATAAATGCGAAGCAGGATCCTTTCAGAATGGTTATGCAAGGCAGGATGCTTTAGCCAAAGCAATGTAATCTTTAATGACCATTTCTTAGTTACCTTTACAAAATTCACTGTTGAATAATAAACCCAAGTGATACAGTTTGGGTCTGTTTTACCAGGGCCGGATCGTTCTGGGACATTCCACCTGTAGGCATTTATTTCCCCTGAAACGGAGAGAACAATTTTACCAAGGGCAACTGGGTATTAGAGGCTTTGAATAACATGTAATTGAGATCTGCTACCCTCCTCATCAAAAAACGATATGCATCAAAACTATCTGTGGAAGCATGCAGCAATGGGATATGGGTGTGATTCTGCCTTTCAGGAGGTTGATGAGGTTTCAGTGGTGTAAATGAAGGCAAATACCTTCCAGAAAAGGAGATCTGCAAATGATGCTGGCAGCAGTGGCATTCCATAGAGAGAAGTTTGGAGGTAGGACAGTTCATTTTTCTCCTTGTGTAAAACTTATAGCAGATCAATGATCTTGGATGTGATGCTTAAGGTCAGTTGAAAATGTTGTGAGCCAAGTTCTGGAAAATGTTTCTTGGCCTTTCTCAGCTGAAAAGGCACAAAGACGCGGCAGTTGCCACTGGTGCTGCAGCAGTGTATCGGCTCTGGGACAGACGAGGAGAGCTGAGGACATATCAACCCACTGACTGGGAGTAACAAAGGGATCCTTTCCTTTTCCAGCTAAGCCTCTTCTCCCCAGCAATTACCAGAGAATCCCTGTCCCTTCCCTAAAGCCATCACTTCTGCCATGTCCTCCCTGAACAGAGGTATGCTGACCTCTGATTTTAGAGTATAGAACAATCTGATGGTGATATTTTGTATTTGGGTGAGGATTTGTTCTCTACACATCTATGTTCACATGAACTGCCTCTACTGTGTTTCCCTGTTGGTTTTTTGGTTTGGGTTTGTTTGTTTGTTGGGTTTTTTTGCTGGTACTGCAGGAAAGGGTAGGACACCATGATGTGGTCAACACCTTGCTCTTTTAAGTGGTGGAGAAATGTTGAACCAAACAGTCTCTGGCCCATAAGTCTTCCAGGGTGACAAAAGCCAATTGCTGAGGACAAGCTACAAGTCAGAGGAAAACAAGGAAATCACAGAACTCTCAGCCATGGTCTTAGTACAGCCACAACACAACAGCTGCCAAGAGGGCAAAGAAGAGTTTTCAAATTAAATGATTGTGACAGGGAGTGGACAAAGCTAGGACAGCTGAGAGCTGTTGTGGCTTAGGCTGCTATGCATCTGCTCCCTGCATCTCTTCACCATGTTACACAAGGTCTCTTTAGGACCTCGAAGTGCTCTTTGGAGAAGTTTAGCAGGACATAAATCTTGCTGATGACTGGTTCAGGATTTAGTAGAACTAGATGGGCTCTGGGAAGCCTTGGGTGAGCAGTCCAGCCAGGATAAGGAAGACAGCAAGAATTTCGAGATGATGGTGGTGGGGACTAAAGTGTCCAGGAATTATTCTTGTTTTAAGATACTTGTTTTCCATGTTAACTTCTGCTTATTAACTCTTAAGGAGAAATCTATCCTTGGATCTTGCTGAAGAGTCCTTCTTCCATAACTCATCCCAAGCCTGCTCCCGTGTGGACACAGGAGACATGACAGTAGTGTTCCCAGTGTTGCACTTCAATTGTTATTTTGTTTTTGGTTTTTTTTTTCTTCCTATGTTGACCGCATGTATTCATTCGTCAAACTCCATCAAGGCAGATGTTGGCTCACATTTGGCCATGAATTTCTGTGTGATTGTACAGTATCGATATGGATATTTACAGGAAAATAATTTCAGCTTGTGCAGAGGTTAGTACATGACAATGTCATTTAGTTTTGCACTGAGGCTCACAACTAATGTGAAAAAAAAGTGCATGGGTGATGGGAAACAAAGGTATGTACATTTTGCATTGACTCTAATGCCTGGGTTTGAGTTTGACTTACTACTAGAATATAAGATCCAACATAAAAATTGAAGTACAAAAGTTTCAACAGGTATTTTTCTATATGATAAATTCCAATGTTTTGAAAACTATTTTCCTTACACATTTTCAAAGACATTTAATTCACATGACAGCTACACGTTGCATTTTATGCATCAGCTCTGAGTGCAAATCCCACTTCTGTGTAGATTAAGAGAAGCAGAGTTAATATTGCCAACTGTATCTCTACCACCGAGTTTCTCAGTTTTAAAACATTGTTAGGGTGTGAGTCTGGAGCTGGCTTACACTTCTCTTGTCATGATTATGGGCCTGCTTCTGCCTTTTTTGGAGGTTCTCCAGTGACACTACGTTCCTGTTTCTACCCAATAGGTACAAAGGTTCATTCTCTGCCTGAACATGCTCACTTAATCAAGAACCTACAGGTATAACAACACAGAATTGCATATGAATAAATGTTGAGTGTATTATGTCTGGGCAAACATACAGGTATGTGTAAGCTTGAAAGAGAGATATCATTCACATATTAAAATGCTTTTATATATACAGCCTTTGTAGCTCAAAGGGAAAAAAAAAAAAACCCAACCAAACATAAACAAAGAGCCTTACCAGGGAGAGTAATTGGTGTCTCAGGTTGTTCTTCACAACCCACTTCTTCTATCCCATGCGCAGTTATTGAATAAGGCCTGCTGGCTTTGTTCTTAAATACAATCAGTACAGACTCACCAACCTCGGCATGGAGCAACGGCCCTAAATTAAAACAGAATATGCTGGTGATTAATGTTGCTTTTCTGAATTTAGCAAATTTTCAATAGCCAAGAGAGGAGAGGAGGGGAGGAGAGAGGAGCCAAGGTCTTTGTCAAAACCCTCAGGCTCTTCTCTTCTTTCAACAAAGCCATCAAAATTGGTTTGTTATGTCAGTAGATGAAAAGCTCCATATATATAAATAATCTTTTTTTATTATTTTTTTTTCCAGTTAATGAGAAGAATGTTCACCCTGGAGACGGGTCTTCAGTCAGTTTGTTTTTACAGTTTGTTTTTAAGGAAAACTCTTGCAGATGTTTTTTTCACCTTTTAAAAATTTATTTCCTAAGCTGTTAACAGCTTTTATTCTGTTTTGGTTTTGGTTTTTTTTACTTTTGTACTGCAAAAAAATGGAAATGTCAAATACATCCCTAGAGAATGTTGACTACTTTATGACTAGTTGTTGCCCACTTTTCATCCCACAAAAAAGCATGGTTATTTTATGACACTCATAAAATTCTGTCTTGAGTAATTTCAGATACAAATCCATCCCCTTAATACTGACTTAATCTGCCTACAAGAGTCTTCTGCACGTTACATACTCTTAAGTTAAAGTGAGTCCTGGAATTGCCATTTTGGCATCCTCCCTGTTATTACTCATTAGGAAAGTCCTTATTCAGGTTTGAGAATGAATTCTCTAAATTGGAAAGCATCTTTACACTCAGCAATTATACAAATTATCACTGATAAACTGGAATAGGCATCAGTGCTCCTTGCTTTCCGTTTTAACGAAGCTGGAAAAACTTTATTTTTGGAAAGCAATCCTCTCACTTTTTAGGCTAGATCTGTGAGCAATGAGAGCTACTTGCCCAGGATTTCCAAGTGTTCTTCCTCATCCGTCCTCACTTTGCGCTGTGTGAAGTTGCTGTTTGTGTACTCCCTGTAAACCACCTTCTTGTATTTTGAACCAATCAGATCTTCCCCTTGGCTCAGGAAAATGTGTCCATAGCTGCAAAATAACAAGATAAAAATTAAACCCACTAAACCTTACATAGCTAAAGCCTAGTAACTGTTGTGTTACAATAGATGTGATAACAATATATGGCTTGGTCCAATGTGCCAATTGATGTGAAGCCCTGGGTGCTGCAAGAGGCTTTAAACAGCTAATAATAACAATATATAATAATAATAATAATAGTGATAATCCTCACTAACTGCACACCCTCTTCACACAGGTAAAACTGACAATGTGCTGCACTCGCCACAAATTTTTGGTAACACAAGTGCTTCACCAGAGCTGTCAGAGCAGAGCTGAAGTTCAAGCTAAGAGTGGGTTTGGTCACTCTCTCCTGCTGCATCCTCTGCTCCAATAAAAGATATTGCCTGTCCCTGCAAACCTGAACCTCTTATCACGATGGCTGCTTTCACTATCTTGGCTATTAGTCTGCCACAGGAAGACAATAACTGAAGCCCAACCTTGTGAAAGCAAATGCCAGCATCTGAGATAAGAGGGGGCTGCTTTACCCTGCCCTCCTGCTGCTATGTACGGTGCAGGGCTGGATATTTCCCAGCATGAAGATAAAGTGAGAAATTTATTTTCCCTTCTGCACCTGGCAGAGGATGCTCTTTATTGTGCCCTCCAGGTTTGCTCAGTCATCCACAGTTCATTACTGCTCCTGTGGGATCCCAGAAGGCTGACTCGCCAGCAGAGGACACTCGGACACCAGCTGCAGAGGAGAACGTTCACCTGAGATCAGCTCTGTCTCCTGACGGCTCATCTCCAAGGTGCCCTGGCAGGGGTGTTGTGAGGGAGTTGTGAGGTTGGCTCACAACGTAGAAACAAAAAATGCCCCAGGAATACTGCTTACTGTAATAACATACTCTGTGTGCAATAGCAGCCTTTGACTACACTGGAGATAATATTTTCTTTAAACACACTTCATCACCTGCAACTCTTCAGGTATATTTTCTAACAATTGCACCACATTCTCCCTCTTTACAGGATGCCACTTTTCTAATATTTATTTCTGAAATGTGTTTGATGTTCCGTTTTGTTTTCACTAAAGTGGTCTCAGAGACCCAGGATGACCTGGAATGCATTATCTTCTGCACATGCTTTTTATTCTTCAGCACAGTGCAGTATAAATGTGATTCATTTGCAGTGATTACTACGTTCTGACTTTTCCAGGGGAGCCAGGGGCTACTGCAATGCAGTGAAGCAGGCTCAGCACCTTCCTAATGCATCTGCACTGCTTGCAGGGGCTCACATCTGGGACAAGTACCCAGGTTTCTTCTCTATGAAAACCAGATCATCGGGTGACTGGGGAGAGTGAGGAAGGGAGAGGAGAAGTTTGGGAGGCATCATTGTAGAGCTGAGCCAGGACTGGAACTCACACGTGGATTTAGGGGCTTGGAAACCTTCTTGGGTTCAACAGCTTTACAAGATACTCTGAGATGAAGACATTTGAAAATGCTGCCCATTAACAAGTTAACTAGTCTGAGAGATTGCCACTTTATAAATACATTTTCTCTTGGTTTGTTCAGCAAAGAATGCACCCTAAAAACTATGAGACTGTCTTCACGAAAGGATGCTTCAGTTTCCCCTCCACTATGAGTGTCCCCGGTGCCCATAAGCATTTTTTTGTTTTGGGTACCTTTCCTCATTGCTGCTGACATTGTAAATCTTCGGTGCAGAGCTCTTATTTGAGGCATAGTCCCACTCCACCTCCTCTGCAGCAATGTAATAAATCCTCATGCCTCTGCGCTGCTGCTGGGCTTGGGTGGTGTTACGGCACCTGCTGACCTCGTAGAGATGTTTCATCCCACCAACGAAGTGATCAAAAGTCCTGCAAACCACTTTAAATGTGCCTGGCAAGGAAAGCGCATGAGATTTAGACAATTTAAACATCTTTTAAAAGCAGTTTGGCAAATTAGGTCCTGTGCCTTGTACATCACTAATCTGTCCTCAGACAAACCTAATCTGTGATACTGTATGGAAAGTCAAGTGAGGGGATGCTTATACAGAATCATAGAATCAATTAAGTTGGAAAAGACATTTAAGATCAAGTCCGACTGTTAACCCAGAATTGCCAAGTCCACCACTAAACCATGTTCCTCAGTGCTACATCTACATGTCTTTTAAATACCTCCAGGGATGGTGACTCCACCACTTCCCTGGACAGCCTGTTCCCAAAACCTAACACAGGTGAGGCCACACCAGTGCTAAGTACAATGGAGACAAATCACTTCCCCAGTCCTGCTGGTGCACTATTCCTGGTACAGGCCAGGATGCTGTTGGCCTTCTTGGCTACCTGGGCACACTGCTGGCTCATGTTCAGCCAACTGTTGACCAACACCGCCAAGCCCTTTTCTGCCAGGCATCTTTACAGCCACTCTTCCCCAAGTCTGTAGTGTTGCCTGAGGTTGTTGTGACCCAAGTGCAGAATTTAGCACTTGGCCTTGTTGAACCTCATAGAATTGGTCTCAGCCCATCAATCCAGCCTGTCCAGATCCTTCCATAGAGCCTTTCTAACCTCAAGCAGATCATTCCTGCCCAACTTGGTGTCATCTGGTCTGCAAGCTTGCTGAGGGTGCCCTCCATCCCCTTGTCCAGATTATTGAACACTACTTGTGACCAACTGGATTTAACTCCATTTACCACCAGACTCTGGGCCTGGCCATCCAGCCAGCTTTTAACCCAGTGAAGTGTATGCCCATCCAAGCCATGAGCAGACAGTTTCTCCAGGAGAATGCTGTGGAAAACAGTGTCAAAGGCTTTATAGAAGTCCAGGTAGACAACATTCACAGCCTTTCCCTCATCCACTAAGTGAGTCACCTTGTCATAGAATGAGATCAAGTGAATCTTTTCCTACAGGTTAGTCTTTCCTTCAGGTTCAAATTGCCTTTCATAAACAAATGCTGACTGGGCCTGATCATCTGGCTGTCCTGTATGTGCCATGTGATGGCACTCAGGATGATCTGCTCCATAACCTTCCCTGGCACCGAGGTCAGGCTGACAGGCCTTGGATCCTTCTTCTGGCCCTTGTAGGTGGGTGTCATGTTTGCTAACGTCCAGAGACTTGGGACGATTCCAGTAGTCTATCTCTCTCTCACATCCCCAGATACTCCTCAACCTACTCACCTCCTCCCAGAGCTCTGTCACTAAGCAGAGGAGTGCCTCTACCTGGATGCATCTCCCACAGGTATGCTTACTGCTGCCGCCCTGTACTGGTGTAAGAGCATATGGGACAAGCATCTTGTAAGAGCATGGGATATGCATAAGAAAAAAATCTGCTGTCTTATAGACACCAGGACCAGAGGTCTAACTGAGCATGTTCACAATGCCAACAGGTATTTTTATCAGGTGCTCCAGTCAAGGACATCCTTGGCATAGCCTTGGCAACTCTGATGGCTCTTGATTTAAACAGTTGCACCAATGTAAAGAAATGTTGCACTCTTTATCATAAAGCTTATCTGGTGTCTCCAACAAACGATTCACCTCTTCTGAGTTTGAAGAATGTAACACTGGATTATACATTAGAATTAAAAGTATCTTTAATGTACACCCTTCTAAGAACCTTCTAAAGGCTAACTATTGTTGAACAACTATTACCGAAGTCCTAAAATACCTTAAATGATGATGACTATCTGCATAGCAGTGAATTTCATCTTTGCTAAAAAAGCCTGTTATGAGAGTTATGAAAATTCTGTGAACATCTTGTTAGCTATGTCTCTGCCTGCTGCTCTTCCTATCCCAAAATCATCAAAGCCACCACTCCTTGGTGCACATACATATTTGATTTATAGCACCTTCCCAGAAAAGTAGCCCAGCCTGAATTCTCAGCTGCACCAGGTCCCCACAATCTCCATGCTTTCAGACTCCCTCATGCAGAACAGAGCATCTCACCAACTGTTATTTGGCTGCCTGATTTTTTCATGTGCCACACCACCAAGATAAGTTCATGAACATACCCACACGGTCTGGCTGCATCAGTGCTGTCCCCGATAAATGGGGAAACAAGGCCAGCCCATCCCTCGTTGTCCCTCTCAAGTCGATGGTGTTTCCTTGAAAATGAACCCCATGCATGTCGTAGTGGCTGCCCAGCCCGATGAGGTGCCAGGAGACCTTGTCGTCCTTGCACATGGCCAGGCCTGGCAGATTACCAAACAAGTATCCATTGACAGCTGGAAGAGAAGGAAAGAGCCCAGTTGGCAAGAGGTCAGTGGAAACTCATCACAGAGCTTCCTACCACCTTCCTGGTGAGAGACTCATGACTCAGCACGTCACAGCATTAATTAAAGAGGCATTTTGTGAAACAAAGGTAGCACTGGATGACAACAAATTATTATCTAAGTGCCATTCCTATAAACTGAGCTTCTACCTTCTTTGTAGCCTGTAAAATCTTGTAACAGCACTTTGCAGTGATGTATCACTTCTGAGATTTTCCAGGTTCCTCACAAACACCAGTTAAGTGTATAAATTAAGCACCTCCTTTCAGCCTGGAGAATGTGTAACTGGATCATTAAGGCCATAGAGTGGGCCATAAAGAGTCTGAGGTATAAATTCAGTTCTGATGAAGCCTTTTTATGTAATTTTGACCTTTTATTTCCACTTTGACTTCCAATATGCATCTCTTTCTTTCACAAGGGTGTTATGAAGCTGAACTCCCTAAATCTCAAATGCTCTCTGTGATTACTGGGTGAAAGATATGGCAGAACAAAACTTTAGTATGAGATACTATTTTATAATGGAAGGATAAAGTAGATAGGTCCAGAAAGCCACAAAGTTCTCTAATAACATATATTCTCAGTATTCTTCAAAAGACTAAAGCAAAAACAGGTTATGTGATTTGCTCAAGTCTTTCATGTCGGAGATAACTTGGAGGAGTTTCATGCTGAAGTCAGATACTTACATCCAGATGTGATGTTTTGAAATATTACTGGCTATTCCTCTAGTGTTTGCCTCTTCTCTTCCAGAGGTAGTCAATGCCCAAGTGGGAGCTGACAGGGCAGAGCAGAGCAACTGGACCTTCATTGTCTGAGTCAGTGCCAAGGCCAGAAGTGAAATTTAAATGATCAGTGAACAGTGGCCTCTTCTGCAGTTGGTGCCTAACTCTGGCATTCTGCATTTTTATAAACTCAAGTGCTTTATCTAAAAGCTAAGCTCTGATCCCTTTCTCCAAGTGTACGTGGTAGCTGGATTGCATTCTCTGCTAATGTGACTGGAGCTTCAACATGCACTCCAAGGGCATCAGGAGCTGGCCGTAAGCTGACCAACACCTTTCCACCCCACCATCCAGACCACTGCAGTAAGCTATGAAAGGTCATAAAATCTGCTAATTCATCTTACTAATATGACTGAAGAAAAGATATCATTAACAGATATTAGATATTTCATACCATGCATTTTGTTGGATTCCTTGAAATCTGCATCATTTTTATCTACTTTTGAAGGGTCTCCAGTAAATGCTTCAATATTCTTGTTCAGATACCAGCTGTCATTCTCATCAAAGATTGAAAAGAGGAGGTAAAATTCTCTGTCTATTCCTTTCTGTAGCCAAGAAGGAAGCCAAGACATTAAAAAAAAAAGTCTGTGCAGAAGAATTATCCAATTAAAAATGATAATATTTTTGACAAAGCTTTCTTTCCCCCCAAAATTGCAACTATCTTCTTACTATGTCCTTGTAGAAACAGGAATTGGCATTCTTCCGTCAGCCAGAAGGATAAATAAAATGTCCATTACTTACTTAGGGTGGAAAGATGCATTCAGTACTAATAAGTGCATGGAAAAGATGGAAAATGTAGGGACAAGCCAGAATACAGGAGAATGACAGTTTCATTTTCCTAGCCTTCCCCTTAGGTCAGCTTTTACCCTGAGGAATGTCATTTGTTTAATCTCTCAAAACCAAGCTGGGAACTGGGCAAATTTGCCCATATGAGAACCCCTCCCAGGGCACCACTCTGCTGTTAGGAATAAGCAGATGTCCACATTAGGCACCTGCGTCCCGTCGTGATTCAGTGTGTTCTTCCGACAGACCAGCAAAGGCCCCACAAGGCCAGAGTTGGTGTCCTTGACAGCATCAGTGGCTGAGTAGTACAGATAGGTCAGGCATGGGGGGTCATTCTCTGCTGGACCTCCATTTTCAGGCACCCTCCATTTGTATGTGAAGGTTTCATCTGGCTTAACGTGGGCTCCTGGCTTCAGGTAGCCTGCAGAGAGAAAATTGCAAAGGACCAAGATTACAGGAACGTTTTATCTTCCTGAATACAAGCATTAGCTGGGAGTCAGACACAGCTGCTGATTTTTGTGGACAAACTCCTCCTTGCAGCCACAACTCGAGCACCATCCCATAGTGTGGGCACTTATGCCATTGGGACATCTCACCAGACTCCTGTGCTGTGGGGAAAACCAAGCCTGTTCCTCTCAGAACAAGTTTAGCTGCTTCACGCAGACACCTTCCAAGACTATCTGGATTATCTGGATTCAATCAAACAAAACATGCAGAGCTCATCTTTGTGCTCCCATGGCTTCCTCTAATGTTTGTAGCTTACCTACTCTATTGTGAGGTTCATCTGTGACATGAACGCTTTTCATTAAGCACAATTACACCAGCGAGTGCAGCTGCCGTCCTGGCTCCTTAGAAACTCAAAACTGATTCTGGGAATTGTTTCTTTTCTATTTCTTAGCAATGCAGAGGAACCTCTGTTGGAGTCACCAGAGGGCGGTTGCAATTACTTTTTTTGCAAGCTACTTTTAAAGGATTTGGGCCATTGTCTGCTGCCATGCACAGGGTGGAAGTAGCACTAGTCATGTAATTTAGCCCCTGTAAAAGAGTGTGCGTATCCACTCAGAGAGGACTAACAAAAAGGACTTGAAAGGGAAGCTGGAAAAAGGGACCAGCTGTACACCCTTTGTAGAAAAAAAAAAAAAAATGCGAAATAACCTTCCTGGTCTTTGCTATGAGGAAGATCAAATCAGAAATTTTGTTTGACACTTAGGCATCCATAGACTGGATTTTCTCAACATGGTCAGATATGTCTGGTGGCAACAGACCACACCAATCTAATACTCGCCTCTAATACTCCAAGAGAATCCTCTTGAAAACTTAGATATGTGTGAAAATAGCAGTATTACATATGAACATGTACTATTTTCTGCAAAACACAATACAAAGTAGAGTACTGCTTCAACATTATGTGATACTACTGCAACAGCGCTCAATAACAACACTGATTTGCAGTTAAAAACCCCCTGAGATTGGACAAGTGTCTAACACAACATGGAATAGTATTTCTTGAGAGCACAACTGAAAAAAAGTTATCTGCAGACATCTGTAGATATCTTTAGGTATGTTTATGTACAGTATTTTCACAATAATAAGCTGCACTAGGACAATGCACAGCCTTTGAAAAATCATTTATTTTCAGTGTAAACCTAGAGCCCCTGTAGGTCCTCTACATGTATATATTTGTAGATAGACATGATGGAAATCCAAGACACAAGGATTACAAGAAGAGAAGAAGGAGCAGAAAGATTTTTGATGGATCTGGAGTCAGGTTCCTCTCCAAAGATCCAGAGGTGTGCAGCACATACTGCTGCTGAATTGTAGGATTTGGTTTGATTTTGCTCCACATCAAAGTGTGCAGTGTTGATGGGCGCTCTTATGGGGGGGATCGTTAAATGAAAGCATGACAGGACCACAAGCAGAGAAAAGGTGCACTTCCACGAGGGAACTACATCTGGTATGGTTGGCATTAGGATGTGTGCAAATAACTTCAAAGCTGAACTCAAGCCAGCTGTTTCATGATGCATTGAGACCTGCTGGCAAATTTGTTGTGTTGCAAGGTCAGCAACTAGAGGCAACATAATTCAATAAAGCCTTTTGTAATGTTTTATTGTATGATGTTATGAGTTTTACATGCTGACATAATTATCAGCACAGTTCTCAAGAGAGGGATTATGTCCCATGAGTTTCTTTCTGATGTGTTGCAGTGGAAACAAAGCAATTCAGACAACAAATCTACCTTTCTTTTCAGTGCTGCAAATGCAGCAAAAACTTTGGCAGAGACCACAATATTATCTCTGTAGACACTGTGGATGGGATTCAGCTCACCTTACATGAGCCATCTAAAGCTTAGTCCCTAACCCAAACTCTAGGCTTCTTCTGTAGTTGATAGAGAAACACATCTCCAGAGGGTGACCTACTGCCTCCTCAAATACATGTTCAAAGTAAATGGGACTTCTCACACACTGAAAGGTTTGTTTCTTGTCTGTGACTGAAAAAATTGCCTACCAATTAAACATGACATTTAACATTTAATGGTTAAACTTAGGTTTTAAAGATCCTGACCTTGCACAAAATGAGAGTAAGCCTTTGGGAAATGTTCCATTTCAGTGTTCACATATTTATAAGGATTAATAAGGATTATTGCAGCTTCATATTACAGGTCAGTCAGACAAAACCTGCCTCTGACACTGACTATCCTGACAGTGAAGCAAGGGCAATGCCCAACCTGGACTAGAGAATCAGGAGCAAAGCAACTCAGACTATGTGGATAACTATATCCAAGGACTCAGCAGAGTCATCATGCCAGATCCTAAACTTCATAATGCTGGAGCATGTCCAGAAGAGATCCACCACTTCAGTTAAGATGTATTAGATTAGAACTAATATAAATTAGATTATGCTTGTAACTTCTGCTCAACATGGAGCTCAGCTACTTTTAGCTAGCTTGTCCGGCACATGGCCAAGGGGAAGAACCAGCACACTGGCAGACTGGGGAGTCCCGTGGGTTTTAACATGTCGGGTAGATACAAACTAATCAAATCATCCCTTCAGTGCCTTAACATCCACAAAAAGTGCAAACCTGCAGAGCAACAGAAGATCTTTAGAGTCAGGTATTCTGGATATGACAATACAGCAATAAAATCAAAACTTACCATCTAAGTAGGGAGCACCTTCTGACAGCTTGCTGAAGCTTACACCATGGGCCATAATGCTATAGCTTCTTTTGGCTTTGTTGGCAAAAGTAACTAGCACTGTGTCTCCCACTTCAGCTTTTATAACAGGGCCTTAAAAAAAAAGAGAACGAGGGAGGGTATTAGAAGAACTACCCACTAATATATTTCCATCTAGACAAGAGAGGATGGACTGGCAGCTGCATGCAAAAAATTCCCCTCTGAATTCACATGTCTCTGCATTCAAACTCAGTGTAATGACAGGAGGGGAAAATATTCACTGTACCAAGTATTCCCAGGTGCTTCATGTCCTCTGACCGAATCTTCTTCTTGCTGAATGTTGCATCAGTATATTCCACATAGCGAACTTTCCAGTATTGCCCTCCTATTCTGTCAGTCCCTTGTGTGAAATATATTGCAGATTCACTGTAGAATTAATAGATCAGACTAGTTAAATAATTGGAGTTTCAGGCAAAACCCTTTGTTTTGGATAAAGTTATTACTCCAGACACAGGAGAAATGACTGCCCAAGTTACTAGTTTGTATACAATTTTCTAGCAGACGAAGGGAGATACTACTGGTCTGAATTACAGTTATCAATTAGTTAACAAATGGGCATTCATTGTGCATTAGACTTTCATGTGTTTAACCCAAATTTACTTAGGGAGACATCTATGTCAACTTATCTCTAACTACCTTAGGAAAAGACCTCTACCACTATCTGTGAACAATGTGTCTCCAATCCTCATTTTCCCGGGAGATACTGTAATACAGTTCATCCTCATCAGTAATAACAGAGGGGGAGGAAATCTACCATTATGGCATCTCTGAGATACACTGATTGTAAGTGTGAAAGCTGCCCGAGTAGTCTCTACAAAGGGTCATTAACTCTGTCAAACTTTGCATACCTCACCAGGGCTCACTTTCTCCATGGACTTACTGCAGCCAGGTAAGAGCTTCCAGAAGGCAACTCTGAGCACTGCAGTTAGGGATCTCACGTCCCAGAAAGGTTGTTTAAATCCCTTCCTCCCTGACTTTTTCAATTAAAAGTAATTACAGTGCAGGGCTTGGTGAGTCACTGGGGAAGTCTCACCCAGACTCTTGAAAGTAAAGCACAACAGGAGAAGACAAGAAAGCTTACCTGCCAGTGGCGTTTAAACCCTGCCCAGTGAATTTATCATAACCGTCAGGTCCATAATTCCAGAGGACTTCCTCAGCAGCGATATAATATCTTCTCATGTGACTGAATGGTGAAGGCAGAGACAGGTTTTTTTGGCAGATCTGAACGTCATATAGTGCCTCCATACCACCTGGGAGGAGAAAGAGTCTGGAGACAGTCCTTGGCCAGCTGTGGAATCAGCAATCTTACGGATACACGTACACATTCAAAACTCTGTAGGAGCCACATGGTTTGGAAACAAGTACTAGGTTAAATTTCTACTTTTAAAGACTTCCTCTGCCTACACTGGGCCAGATGTTAGCACTCATCTCTTGCAAAGTGGTGCTTTATGCCACTGGTGAAACTCACTGACATCAATGACAATTTAGTAGGTTTATTTACTCAATTCGTTAATCTGGGTAAGGATGGTAGGATGATTTTGGAGGTCAGAGTGCCTCCTGAAGTGTATGAAATGGCATCATCTCCCCTTGACCTTCATTGAAATAGATACTGGGTATTACCACACTGCCGATATTTGTTTCTTGCCAGAAACAAATCTGTTTTGCCTGATGCAAATCCCACTGTAATCAACGTGTAGGTTCTTAAAAGGAAAAATTATCCCACCTTGTCTCAGATATGATAATTATACATTGCCTGCTGTCATGAGACCTAGTTTATGATATGTGCTTTTGGTCTCACACCACACAAATATCACATCACCATAAAATTCCTTCAAGTAAAGATTTCTGAGAACACTGCCAATTTTTGTCTGATTTCTGTAAAGAAAAAAGCTATAAAGTGTTCAGCTGGCATGATTTTTATTCATGTGTAAGTATTTGTCTACAACAAAAAGTGATGACAAAGTCTTATATTATTGCTCTTCATAATCTTTGGTTTACATAGAAAACATGGTTTCAGCACTGTGTCTAGCAAGCCTTCCTCATATGAATTACACAGCTAAGTCATTTGTACTAGCTGAAGATTTGGCTGAATGTGTATAATTTCCACTGGTGACTAAATTCTTATTAATGATCTTTATCTGGTGAAATAGCTCCAAACTGTTCAGTTAGTCACAAAAGAAATGTCAAATCCTGCTTCTCCTGGAAACATCTCTCAGTTTTCTTTTCCAAGCATAATAGAGGCTGGAACTCCTGAAAAGAGCAAAGAGATCTTCAACAGCATACCTCGTAAGTGCTCATTAACCTGGCACGTTATCAACCACCTCCCAGGGCTCCCAGGAGTCATCTCCGCTGTGATGAATGTTGCTGGGAACAGACCGATGACATCTGCTCTCTGGTCTCTGTTAGTGAATGTGTGCCCGTAGAAATATGCAGCGTGGATATCTATCTCGCTTCCCATGCCAATCAAATGCCAGGACATGGAAGTGTCAGCACACAACTCCAAGCCGGGGAGATTGCCATAAATATAACCATTAATAGCTAAAAACAAAAGTATGAGACTTTATGAGAGGTGAAAGAGATGTGCCAAGTGCCTCCGACCCCATTTCTAAGGATGATCCTTTCCTGGCCCAGTAGAGAAACTACCTGACTGTCCATGTTTAAGAGCAACAGTTTGAACATACAGCTTACAGCTCTGGATGATCAAATAGCCTGAAGTCTTTGGTTGGGTCTGTGAAAAACTTCCAGGATGATATCAAGATGGTGCAAAGGCCAAGTCATCATCAAAAAGGACTGAAAAAGTAGTTAACTTCTTCATGCTATTTAGCATACCTGAAATCTATTTCCTCTTATTCTGAGTCACAAATATACTATTATATGCCAGGCTTAAGCAATCTGGATTTTTAAATTATGGTATCAGTCAAATCAGTCTAGTCATGCTCTTCCTCAGATTCCACACCTGACAATTTATGAGGACACCAGGAGAATGAGACATACTTTGCAAAATATTTTAGCTCCTAGGCTCCATGGAACAAAGAAAATAGAGAGAAATGTCTGGATTTAACTTCTTACACCAGATCTCTCCATGACGCAAAGTACTATTGGCCAGTGGATCTCTGAAGGACAGGAGTGGTTGTACCATCCAGCCAATCAAGGCCCTTTGAGAAATGCTGGACTCTTCCAATACACAGATCTCAAAGTTCTCTGCAGCTTGTCACAGCTGGTCAATCAGTCCCCAGATGGCTTAATTCTGTTGGCTAAGATAAAATGCTAAACAAATGGCAGAGCTGGGCATGAAAGCCAAGACTCCTTTCCGCAAACCAGTGTGTTGTGCTGTATTTAGGTAGAGGCTTTTTATCAACACAGTACTTCAACATCCTGACCAATTCCTTGATGACACAGGTGAAGGAGGGCCATCACAAGGGACAGAAAGTCCTACAGAAATGAAAAGAGCCTGATCACTACCCTAGGTCATCATTTGCTTAAGAGTCGTGCTCACCATGCATTCGGTTGCTGGTCTGGAAACCTTCATCCTCTTTGTCAACTGTGGCTGGTTCTAAGCAGAAGGTGTTTATATTCTCATCAAGGTACCAACTGAAGTTTTCATCTACAATGCTAAACATCAGGGCAAAAGCATTAGCAGCACCAGTGCCTTCTATTGAGGTTTCATCTGCAGTTCCTAAATTGCAAACGAAAAGGAAAGTGATAAAAAGAGCCTTGGAGAGGATTGAATTTAAAAGTTATGATAACTTTGGAGCACTCGAGGAAATATGGTGCTCTTCTCTGATCTGTAGGGTAGGATAAATCTCACCTAATTTTGGTCTTCAAACCAAACCCCCTCCTTCAAGAGCCTTTGAACAGATGAATGCCTCCAGAAGGCAGTTCACCTCTTCTAAGTCAAGCTTTTATTTCAGGATCTCTGATTTGCATAGGCACAAGTACCGGCCCATATCTGTGGTCCCATTTTCCCCATCTTTGTCCCACTGCACCCAACCCTGTCCTTTAGTCAGTGTTAGCATCTGTGTGCCTAGAGTGAGCCAGCTCATGGGCCTGATCCATCCAGAAACCAGTGACTTTTTTTTAGACCAGGTGTTAAGGAGAGGCAAGTGATGACCTGCATTTCTTATTGCATTGAAATGACTAGTGAAGCATACCCTCAGAATGGCCTTCTACAGGTGGCTCACTCTCCACAGACTAATGAGGACACCTTGACAATTATCTAGGACTAGATACTTCAATTTAAAAAGGCTGAAGGCAGGATGAATACAATCTATTCAGCCTAGGTTCACTATCATTATCCAAGTCATCATTTGGGGAACAACCTGAGATTACATGAGTGTCAATACTAAGTATTATTAACCACTGGCAAGTTTACACTTTATACAATCATTCAGTCCACATTTGAACCCATGAAGAGCTTTTCTTCCCCTGTCTCTTATGGGAGGGAGCCCCAGAGCCTTACTGTCAGTCTTGTAAGGACCGCCCACCACCATTGGATGGAGGACTACAGCAGTAGCATTATGCAAACATCCACCTTGATAAATTCAAGACCAAACATGTAGATAACCTGACCCTTCAGTCTAGGATTGTTTTGAATATGTTGTTTCCTAGTTTCATGTATTATTACATAGTTATCAGCTCAGTTTCACGTATTCAGTCAGTTCTGCAGATTTCCAAGGCTCTCTGGGAGAATAAAAGTTTGAGACATTTTAATTGTGTGAGTTAAGCTGGAGACCGGGTCTATCCTTTCCACTTTAAAATCTTTCTCTTCTTCATATATAAAAGCTACTTTAGTTATATGTTCTGTATATAAAATCAGGGCTGATTTTATACTGTGGGAGGTACTGGAAAGAGGTGGCAGAGTTACATGTGGTCAGGGAGAGAGGGGGCACTGGCTCAGCTGAGAAAGGAAAGAGGGCTGGTACATGGTTCCAGCACAAAATTAGCTGGCTATAAAGTACAAAGGACAGGCTGTCACCTCATCTGTTTAGCTCACATCCCTATATGGTCGTGATATACAATTTGTGAGAAACAATTCATATATAATCCATATGGGGAAGAAATGACAAAAAACACTGGGGTTTCAAACATGTAAATGCCGATGCTGAAGTCACCCCCCCCAGCACTAATTTCATTTTATGGGCAATCAGTCCTTTGCTTGTCCTGAAATGATCCCAGTTTAGGAACATTTATTTTAGGTCTTGGCCATGACTGGCTGGCCACAGAGCATGCTGCAGTCCCTCCACCAGCCGAGGCAAATCTCTCGTGAAGCCAAAGGGGAGCAGGAAGGGGGTTGTCCCAGAGCTACAATACCTACCCTGGGATGCTCCTGGAATGGCCCAGCTATTCCTTGCCCCTTTTTATGGGCTATGTAGGGATAGACTCTAGACCATCATGTTTATACCTGTAAGCAAAAATGACTGTTAAGATGCCAAGCTTGGCAGTGGGGCTTGCTTTATCAGTTTTTCTAGCTCAGTACCTTTTTTACAAACCAGCAGGGGCCCAATTAAACCAGATGCAATGTCTCTTGGTGTGTCAATGTGTGAATGGTAAATCCAAGTCAAGCAGTTTGAGTCTGCCAGAGTTGGGGAATAATCTTTCCTTACTGGCCATGTGTACGTGTAATTTCCACCAGGAACAACAAAGTCATCCTCTTTGCTTTTGCCACCAGTTCCATCAGGGTAAAGTGCTCCTAATACATTAAAAGGAAAAAGGAAGCTTTTAGACACCATTAGCAATTTCTCTTAAATAAATGTGTCACTTCTTCTATTTTATCACATATTCATAAAATAATAGCAGCACTCACAAACACAGAATCACTGAGAAATTGTGAAAAAACTCAGAAGTTCTTGTAAAACCATAAAAAAATTGTTGAGGGTTAAAATCCATTATTTATCAGTAGACAAAGTTTTAAAAATACTCTATTTCTGCTTTTGCCCTTCACTCGCATCAGTCATCTACACATTTTTTCAGCTAACATTGTGTATCTTCTCACAGAAAGCTGATAAGAGTAATGAATGTAGGCAAATCCATACAGCCCTCTAACCAAAATACATATGCAAAAGTTTGGGATTCTGAAAATTAAATCATGCTTGTTATAGCCCTACAGAGATGAAAACATTTACTTACAAGAACTCCATCCATTCGCATAGGCTAGAAGAGGAAGGAAGGAAGGAAGGAAGGAAGGAAGGAAGGAAGGAAGGAAGGAAGGAAGGAAGGAAGGAAGGAAGG
>WUAM01000095.1:2987113-3012167 GCA_024336885.1 Actenoides hombroni | reverse complement strand
AGGGAGAGAAAGGAGGGGAGGGGGGAGGGAGGAGGGAGAGAAGGAAGAAGGGAAGGAAGGAAGGAAGGAAGGAAGGAAGGAAGGAAGGAAGGAAGGAAGGAAGGAAGGAAGGAAAATGCTTTGGTGACAACTCAGGAAAATAATTCAGGAAAAAAGACCCACCTAACCTGTTTCAGTACTGGATTTACCCCAGGCATTGAAGGTTTGTGGCAAAAGGCTTTAAGAGACAAGGCTGCTTCGGTTTTTAGTCATCAGCTGCAATTACTGATGAGTTTATGAGAGGGTGATCTGAAGTCTTCTGATGTCAATAACCAGAACAATAAATACTTGAACAAACTTCTAGCCGTGATACTATCTACTCCAGCGGAAAAAGAGAGGAAAAGGCAAACCAGCTTTTACCTTCAGAGTCCTTGTCATAGAAGACCCCATGTGGATGCACAGAGTATGGGCGGGAAGCAAAGTTTTTTAGGTGGATGATAAAGACATCCTCCTCTTCTGCTTTCAGGACTGGCCCAAGGAACCCTAGCCAGGCTGCTTTGGGAATCTCCTGGGAGTAAGTGTCATCTGTGAATTGCCTAAAAATAGCCTTTTTGTACACACGTCCTATCCGGTTGTCTCCTCTTGTTGCGTACACGCTTGCAAACCTAGTTTTAGGAAGGGAAAATAATTTAGAGACAAAAAAGTCCTTTAAGAGGTGATCAAATAACTGGTGCTTGCAGTGCAGATAAATGGTTCTCTGGGACAGACCATAGATAATGGAATAAAAGCTGAGGATTAAACCTGGACAGCACTCAGCACTAGCAGGGTCCAAGCCCCTTTCTGTACAGTAACAGTCATCCTACTTGCAGGTCTGGTCTTTAGCATGGTTACTACAAGTCTTCACTTGAGGACCAGCCACTCAGGTCTTTCTGTAAAATTTTAGCAGGTTCTCCATCATATGAAGGGTTGAAACCTTACATCTGAAAGCATGACTGTTCATAAGGAAAAGAAAAATTATTTTTTTCAAAAGCCGATAAAAGCAATTCTAATCAACTAGTTTGACACCCCAGAAGAGGAGCATGAAATATTTTTTTCATGAAATGCTTTATTTCTACATTCTGGAGTCTATATTTGTAGCAACTTCAAGTGATGGAGAACCTACCATGTGATTAGTGGTTGACATATTACAGCTATTAATTATCTGCTCCTTTAGAATCCTGAATTGTGTTTGTAGTCTAATATCTAGCTCCACACTTCAACCCCTGGTTCCCATCAAGCCCTCTCTCAGATCAAAGAAGCCACATACCATCAAGAGCTTCTTTTCTATGCAAGCATTTGCATAAGTTTTAATTAATTGACTAAATTGCCTCCTACCATTCTTCTGGACAAACCAAGTCTTGCAATATTTCTCTATCTCTTTTGATGTCTGAACACAAGAACTTTACACAACAAGCCAGTAATAGTCCAGCTAAAGCCAAAGGTGCTCCTAGTCAATACTTTTTAAACAACTGGGAATTAGTTTTGCTCTTTTAACTATAACATCATACTGGCAACCCATGTTCATCCCATCTGTTATGATATAAAATCTTCTTTTACTTCTCTCCAGGTTACAGTTGACAAGTATGATACACCTTCATACCTTTTGATACCTTGATACCCCTTTGCTACACAACCACCAGTGGACTGTATGACCAATTTCACCATAGTTGACTGCTTCATGATTTTTTGCATCCCCTGGAGTTTGTTTGAACTTTCATGTTTCCTAATAAACATAAAAAAGCTGAGCTAAATTTTCCCAAGTATCTCTGGCAGAAATGTAGCAATTTCATATTTAAAGTGAAGTTTTGTGACTGCTCAACTCACCTTCTTGAACACATTCTGTTTAGGTACTTTTGCTCAGTGCCAGCAACCAAAGTATTGGATGTCACATGAGTTGAAAGATATGATTTGCTGTAATTTCTTCACCATAAAATCCACTATTCCCCCTTTTCAAGACTTCTCTGCTTGACACCATGACTCACAACATCCCCCATCTGTGGTCATTACATTTCCATGGCCACTGTCTAAACCAGATCCCTGAAGTGATACAGATAAGAAAACCTCCAAAAACAATGTTTTTTTCATTTGAAAAATGTGCTTTGTAACAAGCCAAGAGCCTTCTTGGCACAAATCAAAATTTTGCCAATGATACTGCTGCGGCAGAAACAGTTGGCTAGGATGGAGGGGAAGGGACAGAAGCTTCTCAGTCTGCTTCTTCACAGAATAACTTATGTCAGATACATACACCCCAAAAATGTGGTCAAGGAATGAGTTGCCAAGAAGTCCAGATTTTCAGTGAATTAACAGGTCTGCGGTTGCTGTCTGTGTGCATAGCAAGACCTGGCAAGTCACACCATGCTCACAGAGAAGATACCTTTCACTGCCTGGGGGGAAGAACTGCTACAAGAGCGCTCACCACAGAGTAGTAGGTGGTGTCAGTAGTAGAGTCTGTGCTTCCTTACCTTGTGTCAATCTATTAATGCAGCTATGCTTTAATTAAAATTATAAATTAACTTTTTAAATTATGTAAAAGAAATTTTATCTAGAAAAAAAAATCAGTTGGGTGGGTTTTTTTTCAGAAAGTACTTCTTTTGAGGTGATACTTTCCAGCACAAGTTTTTTTCAATTTTTATCAGCCATCAAATATTTTAGACAGGGTGCTGCAGTGGCACTGTGCTTTCCCCGTGATGACAAGTGCCTATTATGCCCTTGGCTTTCTGGCCACTCAACACTGCACACTCTCCTATAACTTCACACCCCTGGGATACACTGTCTCTCTTGCAGGAGAACTGCACCCCAGGAAAATGCACGTTTTCATCAGGCTTTGTCAAATTCTTGACATGAGTCTAACTCCTTTAAATGCATAGATAAGGGATCTCAACATCCAATTAACTATTGAAGAAGTCACCCTGATAAAATCCTGTAGGTTTGGGTACCAGAGACTTTCTCAGAGTGTAAAGCCAAGCTATAGCATTTCTGTTGGCTAGATCTATGCCCGTCTTTTACTTAAATCCATCTAGGAGTCAAGAAAATAAGTCTTTTTAGTGCTAGCTTTCTGAAATGAGGCCCATTCAATTTCTCCACCTATTCAGAGCTGTAGAGACCACTGTCAGTGCAATGGGTATCAGCTGCAGCCAGTCACAATGCAGGTGATGGTCTTCTGTGCAGGGCATCAAGCAGTGCAAGAGTCATGCAGCTATAAACGGATCACAACATGAAAGAGCAACCTGGCATCTTGGCCCTGGTTAATCATGAGTTTTGTTTAATGACTGTCCTAAAGAAAACAATCAGTCAACTCTGTGAGACAAACCCTACATGCCACTAATGCCTTGCTGTGCATTACAAACTCATAGCTTCCTTTCCTTCTAGATCCATACTCTTCAAAGGACAGAAGAGTTTGCTACCCAAAATGCCCTGATGTTTGGGAATTTCTTGGAATACAGACACTTCAGCTTCCCTCCTCCTTCTCTCTGTGAGGGATAGATCCCAGTTCTTCTACTTATACAGTGACATGTATTTTAAGCATGTCCTTTTCATTCCCCTCAGTACCCAAGAACAGAACACACTGGTTTTTTGTGAGTCTCACTCCAGATATCCAGGCTGCCCTATTTTATACAGAAGGACTTTTGTGTGTCCACACCAGCCTCGCAAGTAGTTGGTAGCTCTGTTTCTCTTTGCAAGTTTTTCTGTACTGCACATTACAGCACTTAAAGTCCTTTTGCAGAAAGACTACCCACACTGGAGCTAATAGTATCAGCCACAGGAGGATCACAGAAAGGATACATGGGTGTGAGTGACTTGCTGGCACTCTTAGATGCCTGAATCAGGAGCATGTGGCCACACTGTGGGGCTGTTACCTCTACCCAGTGCCACAGCATAGACAGTGGATGTGTCAGTGGGAGCTGGCACAGGCTCAATGCCACGGCCCCTGCTTCTCAGTCACTGGGACTCAGGTTTCCAGCCTGTCTCTCTTCTTTCTTTCAGTGAGAGCTTCTTCTCAGTGCTCCAAAAAATCTCTGCTGACAGTGCCATTTGTACCAGCACATCTGCACCCTGCAGTTCCTTATCCCCCGTCTCCAGACTCCCTCAGAGGTTTTCCTGGCTTCAGGATAGTGTCCTGCTGACCTTTCATCTCCTGTCTTTCAAAACAGTTTTCAAACACAATTCCCTGTCTTCTTTTGATGGCATCTGCTTCCTTGAGAAATACTTAACATTTTCAGTCACCAAATTAAACATCCCTTCCAACTGCATGTCCTCCTTCATTCTTTCCCTCCCACTGACTTTCCAATGCTACTGCAGCAGTGGCTTCTCCAAATGTTGTAATAATTAAATACATCCAGTTCTCTGAATCTGCCTTTGCCTCTTTCTTCTGGTGGTCACAATGTGCTTATTGTACTTATCAGTCCCTACCAAAATGTCTCCTAGCTGTCATTCCTCTCTTGTCGCAAGAAGACAAACCTTCCCCCAGCTTCTTCAGGATCCCCTGCTCACTTCAAACTGCTTCATCCTCCTGGTGTCTGTGTGATATCACTGCCTGAACCTCTTGCATCTTTCTGGTCTTGTGCTGATGTAAGAGCTGCTCTTCTAAATTTGACTACCTCCCTCCAATTCAGTTGTCAGCCTGCACCTCATGTGCAGAAAGTCATGATGATCAGCCAGTCCCACTTCTTACAGGAAAGGGGAATGCTCCATCCTCTGAAGCTGTACCCATGCAAGCTTCCTAAATTCCCTCCTTCATCTCCTCCATTTAGGCCAGTCTTGGAGTTACATATAGAGATAAGCAGGCTTATGAATCAGGGCATACAAATACCTTGTTCAGACTAAAAAACCATGCAAATCCTGCCTTTATCTCTGTGCCTGATTATATTTTGCCAGTTGACCACTCTCAGCAGTTCTTATGCTCCAAGAAAAGGTGGCAATGCATGTGAGTGGGATAGGGAATTGTTAATAGTTAATTAACTCTAGTTCCTTAAAATAAATATTAACATAACTACAGACATCCATCTCCCTGAAATGATGAGCATTACAACTTTTCCAGATGAAAGAGTAAAATGAGTATCATGTAGATTCTACTTCAAATCAAGACTAGACATGCAGATAACTGCCCTCTCGGAGTAGGACCATGAGTTAAGTGTAATTTCTATACCTATTTCTTCTATCACACTGAAGAAGTATTTTGTCAACATTTTTACTGTTTTTATGTTACCTTTGATTTTAAGAAAAAGAGATACAAGCTAACAGAGGTTCTATTTTTCAAGAGGTCCTTACATGAGTACTGTGTTACAGCGTGCAGTGAGGAATGGAGAGCTACACGTTGTGCATGGCCAAACAAAGCTCCTCAGCAGGCTGGAGCCAGAGCCCTCGCTGATACAATTTCAAAGCCTGCTAAATTTGTTTGCTGTTGTAATCACAACTGAAAAATCAGCACTTTGAATAACTACCAGATATGGAGTTCTAAATTTTCTCCTGCAGTTAACACACCCCTTAGCTACTGTACACTCCTGGATGCAACTGTAGGCAAATTCAAACTTTATTACCATTATTCCACCAAAGTTCCATAGATTTTACACTGACAACTACAGAAGAAACTGGTTTTATGGGTTTGTTCCCTAAAATCTGTTGATGCTGAAACCTTCCTTACTCTCTGTCCTCTTCACATACTCTGTGTCTGGGTTTATAATAGGCTTTTTCCTCATAGTTCCTCATTTTTCCTGTGGCTGGAGTCAGCCAGGACAGTGTCCATGGCTCCAGGCTGCCCCAATCATTTTAATCCCTGGGTCATATAATCTGTTCAGGAAAATCCTCTGCCAAACCATGACTCCCGTACTAAGGCCAATGCAATGTCTGTGCTAGAGGGGTGACCCCTGGAGGGGGACTCACATTTGTAGATGGCACCCTGAGCAGAAAGCATCAAACAACAATGTAAGTTGTGTGTCCTCAAAAGAGAGACACACAATGTTCTTGAAGGATGTTGGCCTTTTCTGACCCACATGAGCCGAGGAAGAGGTCAATCAAACCCATAAAATCTCAGATGAAGCTCTGAGGTGTCACTGGTTAAGTGTGCCTACAATGGTTTCTCTCACAGGATCACAGAATGTTAGGGATTGGAAGGGACCTCTAAAGATCATCAAGTCCAACCCCCCCTGCCAGACCAGGATCACTTAGATTAGGTCACACAGGGACACATCCAGGTGGGTTTTGAATGTCTCCAGAGAAGGGGATTCCACAACCTCCTTGGGCAGCCTGTTCCAGGGTTCTGTCACCCTTACCATGAAAAAGTCTCTCCTTATGTTTACATGGAACATCCTATATTCCAGCCTGCACCCATGGCCCATTGTCCTGTCACTGGATGTCACTGGGAAGAGCCTGGCTCCATCCTCCTGATGCTCATGCTTTACATATTTATAAACATTAATGAGGTCACCCCTCAGTCTCCTCTTCTCCAAGCTAAAGAGACCCAGCTCCCTCAGCCTTTCCTCATAAGGGAGATGCTCTACTCCCTTAATCATTTCTGTGGCTCTGTGCTGGACTTCTGCTTTCCTTTTAGCATGGGATTTCGCCTAGAATACTCTTTTGATTTTGACCCTTCCCACAATGATCATCTCCATTGATGTAATTGGGTCATTTGTCCACATGATGACTCAGCCATTAGTTCAGCATCTGTGATGATCTGAGTGGGATCTCCTCATAGGCAAATTGTGCAAAATGTGTTTGATGCTGTGGTATCAAAAAAACACCCATTAGTGTTGGGTGCAAGACTTGGTCCAGATAAACGTAGGATTGGTGGCCTAAAAAGAAGGGATGAGATGCTACATCAGCCAAAACTTAGTAACATCTACCACCATCAGGGCAAGATTTAAGTGTCCATTGTATAAACTAGCATCAAATTGATTTAGAGATCACCAACCAAACTCTAATCCTGAGAGCTGAGCCACAGTAGGGAGGGAAACACTGCTCTATGTCAAGCCATAACACCTGGGTGTATTTTTTTCCTGAAAGGCTGTTACCTATATGACCATTAAAGGGAGCAAGCAAAGTCTGAGCTCAACCTCCTACTGCAGTGTATTCATGCCCTAATCCACAAAATCTCACTGAGATCTGCAGTACATCTAGCAGCACTGACAGCACCTTGTACCCTGTGTGTCCAGTCCACCTAGTTTAATGATGTCAACTATTTCACCAGTTATACCAGGTGGGAGGGGATGCTGAACATCTTCCCAGCTCACCTATACTCAGTGGCCATAATTTGTATCTGTGATTTCCAAAGTCCTATGTGCTTTGGAAGAGGTCAGCTTAATTTTCAAAGAGAGAAACAAGAGTGAAATGTCTTGGTTTCATTTGTAACACTCCGAATTATGAGAATTATTGGTACAGCTCGAGGTTTCAAGTAGATAAGACAAACAGCAGAGGTGAGCAACCTCATTGCTGTCTTTCCATAAGAAGCACAGATACACAGCAAGGTACTTGCTCTGTGCAAGCAGCAGGCTGGCCCTTGAGCCCTGCACCAATGCAAGGTATAACAAAAATTAGCATCCAAGCAGAATAGTTATGTAAATGCTATGTTAACACAGGCTGATTGGGTTAATCAGCTCTGACAAGAGGCAGCCTTTTCAGCTGACACCCAGGGAGGTTCTGATGCAGTTCTACAGCTCTTGGCTCAGGAGGCAGCTCACTCAGCACCAGCGCAGCGGGAACTGAGCAGCGTAGCCATGCCTGGTGCCAGAATCACATCATCTGATTTCCAGCCCCATGCCTCAGCTACCAGAGTTTCCTCTCTCTTCTTTACTGATAAAAACTAAAAGTTGAGGAAGGTATTATTGACTTTGGCACAGCAACACTGAAAATCATCTCTTAATTCTTACTATCTGATTCAGGTAACGTAATGCTTTCCATTACACACTTGATAATTCAGCATTTTTATTAAGTCATGAAGAATAAGTGGTTTTGATTATATCTCTGTGGGCCAGCTGGAATCAAAAACATTCCTTTATACTTTTAAAGATAATCAGTTTGTCTGCAACCTCTTTATCTTCTCTTCCCTATCAATAAAACTGGGATAGTGCCCCATCAGATGGATGCTGTGAGGATGCATCACAAGGTGAGAAGTGCTAGGCTCAGCGAGCCCCAGTGTTGCTGATGCAGAACACATCTAGCTCAAAATGCATTCCTGTCCCTACCTAGGAAATGATCTTTAAACTTGGTTTATGGAACTGCATTTTTTATAATATCCAGAGGAATGAATTACTTCAGCTGAAAAGTAACCTCTTAGTATATTGTTTTACATTTACATCAGCGGTTATCCTTTAGGATAACCTTTAGGATCCTTTAGAGCTAAATAGGCAAAATAGCTATTACTGGTTCATTATTTAGTCAACATGCAGACACACTATTATTTCAGAATATAGCACTTTATTCTGGCTCAGCTTAATACAATTTGGAAATGTAGTAAACTAGTTACAGAATCACTTTATTATTCCACACAAAGGGAGTTCATTGCAAACAGCTCCCAAGCTTTGAATGTATAGTCCCCATTAAAATCCTTTGTGGGTAAACCCACATTCTGTAAGTATTACACTACAGAAATGACTGAAGACATAAGCTACCTTCCCTCCATATCTTGCCATGTAAAATACACTGCATGCCTTTTTGTGTCAGACCTAAAACTAGATGTGCCTCTTCATGTTGAGGGAACACAAAGTGCAGACAGCCTTAAAAGTACAATTTACAGATAGATTACAATCTCTCTATGGTATTGGGGTGAATTTGCAAGTAGCTGCCCTTCACTAAAAGCTAAACTATTTTTAGTGTGAGGTCTTCTAGTTTAGGGAGTGGAGAAAGTTATCCTCTGTTAAAAAGAGTAGGGAAGTGAGAAATGCAAGTATTTAACACAACTGAAGAATAACCTTTCCCAACTGAAGAATAACCTTTCCAGCAAAGCTTGTTTTCATGGTCTGGGAACAAACTATTACCCTGAATTCTACCTATAAAGGTAACACCTATTGACTTGGATGATATCTGGGACCATTAGTTGTGAAGAGTATAAGCATAAATTTGTGTTACAGAATCACAGAATTACTGAGGCTGGAAAAGACCTCTGAGATCATCAAGTCCGGCCAGTGACCCAACACTGCCGCATCAGCTAGACCATGGCACTAAGTGCCACATCCAGGGATGGTGACTCCACCACCTCCCTGGGCAGTCCATTCCAATGCCTGATCACCCTCTCTGTCAGAAAGTGCTTCCTGATATCCAAAAGAATTTAAAGAAATAAAATTCTTTCTTGCCTCCTGCTTGTGGCAAAATAATTTCCTTTTTGAAATCCAGATGAGAGTGGAGAGTGATTCTGAAAGTACTGGCCACTAGAGAAAAGTCTGTCATTGTTTGGAATTTCCTGAAAAGTCAGAAAGGACATTTCCATTTCTAACCCCCAGGACACAGCATCCAGCTCCCAGTGTGACTTCAGACCTGGTATGGACACCAGGACCTCCTCGCTTGCTCACAGCTCTCACCAAAACCCCAAGCCTAGACTCAGAGGAATAATTCCTAAACTGTCTCTAAGGTGTCAAAGATACCAATGAAATCTTAAAAATATTCCCATACATGTTTGAAGCCCATGCTACAGAGAGGCACCACAGATCTGTGCCATTCCCATCCAATGTCCAGGCCAGCTCTCCTGGTGTGAGAGGGACGCACAGCCCACCCCACCCCATCAGTGTGAGCTCAAGAATGGATGCCTGTTTTCCACTGGCCAAGGCACAATTCATCACAGTGCTTACCTACACACTCCAGTTTCAGCACAGGTGATCACTTGATCTTCAGTGCAACCATTCGCTGTTGTATATTTAATCATTTATCTAAACAGATTTACTAAATGTGGTCTCCACAGTCACATACATTGCAGGGATATATGGACCATCTACTTCTATCTCATTAATAGATACTATATACATCTGATTTTTACAATGTCATACCAAACCCCCAAATTTTCTCACCTTACAGTGAGAAAACTTACAATCTTTTGCCAGTTGAACAGACTTATATGTCTTATCTTTTATGTCTTATCGCAAAGGGCTGTGCTTGAGTATGACAAAGTCACATTTTGCCTTTGGACATGTCCCAGAAAAACCTACATCTCCATGAAACACACACAGGGGATTTTGAGTCCACTATGTGACAGTTTTTTGACAAATATCAGTTCCTTAACATCACCTTCAAATACAGACTACCACCTTGCTTAAAATACCACAGTGAAAGAGAAGTCAACCAAAGTCTATTCTTGCCTTGAAGCTGAAATCCTGCCTATGACAACATCACTGGAATAAAACCAAGGAAAAGGCCATATTAAGACATTTACAGCAACATTAACCACATAGGTCAATTTTGTTTGGAGCTGTTGGTACATCTCCAGTTCATCAGAGCCCCCAGTGACTTACTTGTCCTCTATAAGGTTTTGTCCTGTGATCAAATTTTTCCCAGACGGTGCATAATCCCAGTTCTCTTCCACAATCCCAAGGTAATATGTTCTGGTCTTTGCTTCCACCACTACAAACAGCCAGAGGAACCCAAGAGCACAAAGGCAGCCACCACGCTGCACAGGAGGCATTTGTAGTTGTGATTGTGAGGCTGGCAGCGGGCAGGTAGCAGCAGGATGCACCACAGAGAGCTCACCCCTCCCTCCCAGCTCTCAACAAGTTATAAATAAGTAATGGACAGAGCAAAGCTCCTCCTTTTCAGCAGATTAGGACGGGGATAGGTAGAGAGCCCTGGTATGCAGAACAGGGCTAGGGAGGAGGTTGCTGTCATGGCAGGACCTTTGCCAATCCTTTGGTGAATGCAAATTGCTCAGTTACCTGCCCAGGCTAGAGCCAGCTGGTGTTTTTTGGAAGTCTGGATGCTTTTTTGTTGTGTCTTTCCAGGCTAGGTGGTATGGCATATTGGGGCAGAGGATTCTTTTGGTGTTTTTGCCATTTCTGTCAAAACTCTTTATTTTTATTTTAACTCCTTTAGCTTATCTGAGATTTCTAAAGCTAGTATCTTGCCGCCTTCCTTGGGATTTTTCAATAACACAACACTAGGTGACAACTCAGCATTATCAGAGAGAGAGAAAGAATTTGCCAGAACCTCTCCAATTTCTAGGATGTTCTGACTCATTTATTAAGATTTCAAGTGATCTGAATATATTCAATTTTAGAGTGCCCAAAATGAGACCCCTTTTTATAAATATTTCTGGAAATTAGAGCCCTTGTAAAGTCTCGCCATTTGGACACCTAAGTACTCAGGCACACAAAGATCACCCTTTTATTAACCTTGGTAATTAACATGCTCACGTAGCTCTCTAGAAAATCAGTCCCTCCCTTTATAGCTTAACTTCCTCTAAGAGGATGTCTCTATTACCATCTTGTCAAAATCAAGTGTATACCTATACAAGTATGACTTGATAGGATATTCTGAACCACTTAGGAAACATCCCCAAAAATGTCACCTAAGTGACGAGACAGTTTGCAAAATTGTACTGCTCTCTTACTAATTTTTAACCAACTAAAGACATTAAAAAACAGCAGTTCTGGAATGCAGCATTACTCTTGAGACTCATTACAAGCTTTAACAGTTGTGAAATTCCCCTTTCAGCTCCAGAACCATCTGACCTCTTCCGGTTGAAGCTAGTGGTTACTCATGGCTAGGGGTGCAAGAGGCTTCACGAATGAATTTGGTAGCCACAACTTTAATGCCATCAGTCAAGACCTAGCTCAGTGATGTGAATGTGGTTTTATGTGAGGTTCACCCTCTGGCAGGCAACAGTGACAGCTATATGTACAGTCAGCTGTGCTTCTCTCCATCACTGGTGTGCAGGGATCTCTGAAGCCACACAGAAATAACTCAAAAAGCATGTAAGATTCACAGCAGTCCAGCCTCCAGGCACCTGGATGGTGGTAGGTCTCGTCTAAATTAGGAGACAAAACACACAGACACATGGATTATCTTACTAAACAAGCTATCTGTTTCTTTGAGCTATGTTTTACATAATTCCGTTGAATACTTCCAACAAATATTTGCATTGCCCAGAGTAGCTGTCCTGAGCCCAGGCAAGCTACAAACTTCATCTCCCATCACTCAAAAACCTGAGTTTACAGAACTAGGTGCCTGTTATGCAAATATTCATTGTCATAAAGTAGTAAGGGCTTTGCAGTTGGGTAGGAGATTCCTTTATTTAGAGGGTAATGTGTGCTTTGAATGAGATTATGTAGAGCTCATTTGCTTGAATCAACCATTTGCATGGCATTAGAGATATTTAAAGGACAGGTACAGGACCAATTCCATCCTGCTGTGACCTTCTGTCTGTTTGCTTTTTTTTTTAACTAAAGAATTCTATGATACGTTTAACATAAATCTATATGTATGTGGACTCGTATAACTCAAGTGCATGAAGCTAATGGGGAATGGAAAGGGGGAGTGTCCAGTTCTGAGCTGGCACCTGACTGCGCTATAGTCATTTAAATAATAATAGTGTTATGTCCTAGTTTTTCTATTGCTTCTCATCTGCCCAGGATTGGATCCTGGTTGCTTTCTTCCTAGAAAAACTATTAAAAATTCAAATACTAAGTTAATTTATTTGTCTATTACTGTGAAAATTATTTGTGTTAACATGAACAATGTGTGGGCATTAGCACTCTATATCAGCATTGTGTTGTAAGTCTGGTAAACGCCTTAGCTTGGCTTCAGCATTTACTAGATCTGTCAACTTGTATACCCTTTGCATCCACACATTAACACTTAATTACCTTGTCACATCATTAAACTCAGGCACATTTACATTCCGGAGAGGTGTTGTGGGCATGATTCAGAAAAAAAGATGAAAGAACAGCTGGTTTGTCCTTGCATCAGGAAAACTCCTGGGAAGCTCCCCTCCGGCTGTGAGGTAATGGGATTAAATTTGTCTCTTTGTTCAGGATCCTTTCGGCAAAAGGATTGGATACTGGTTCCTCTGAGACTTTCTGTCCCTCTGAAGGCTAAAATTAGTGTATGGCTGGGTTTTGAAGTTTTGTAATGAGGAGAAATGTTCATAGGTCTGAAGGGAGAACATCTTGAGTGTCAGTTTGTGAATGAGCCCTGAACATCACCAGTGGAGCTTTCTTTTTAAGTACATCAGGAATGACTGCAATAACTAGGTTAAGTTACTCCACTAAAGCTCAGACTTTTGCCAAATAACGTTAGTGAATTGACTAGAATATGTAAGCTAATCTGGCAATGGCCATAAGATCAATGAAGAAGGATGTTGGATGTGCTGATCTTCTGCAATTACTTGAAATTAGGGAACATGAGTTCAGAGATGAGCACTTTATTCAGACTGCCTACTACCGAAACCCAGCTTGCACTCTCCACTGAACAGATGATGAGGGGATGTCCAAGCAGATAGATTATCTCTGCTTCTTCTTGATAGCAGTATTGTTCCCATTATCCTTCCTGGTCTGTCTGCTATGCTGGTTTGTGTCTGCATTACAATCCAGTTTGGGAAATTAGTCTGCCTGTTTCCAGCACAGGATTACCCTCAGCTAGCATTGGCACCAAACCTGGAACTGTGCTTGTAGTGACCATTCCAAGGTGACAAAGGGAGCTTGAGGTAAAGCTGGGAGCTGAGTTACACCCTCCCAAGTTTCACATCACTCTTTTAACAAAGCCATCTTTGCCCTTCATCAGTTTTCCCATACTCTACAGCCATGAATACATATTAAATACAAAAGCCTCGTGGTACATCTATGAAAAATAATTTCTGTCCACTTTCTAGCAATTTCTGAGTTGCAGCAGTAATGAGCAGAAGGTAAATCTCACGTTATAGTCTTGGATATTCACACAAGGTGTGTCTGAATTACTTGAATTTTTGAGTTCACACTGGTAGGTTAGAAATAGGTCTTTGGTAAAGAAAGCTTCCTTGGCATATACAACACTTCCCAGAAGTTTTCCAAGTCCGAGCACTGAAACTGAGTCAGTTCTTTCTGGAGACATAAAGACAAAAAAGCCACCGACGCTCCAAGAATAACAAGGATCTGAGATCAGTTAGAATATTAGAAAGGCAGCTGTAGCCCATATTACAGGTGGCCCAGTGTGGATCTGACTCACCATTGCCCAGAAGTCTTTCTACCAGGATGTAGAGTGAAGCCAGCCCTCCAGATTCCTACGTCAGAGCCCACATGGCTCCCTGGCGTTGCCCTCCAGACATTTGGGCTCAGTCCATACACTCAGCTCAGGGTCACAATTGGACATTTACCACAATGGTTGTCTGGAGATCATTAGGATAGAATAATTTTCTCTGTATATCTCTGTGCAGACATTTTCCTTGCAGAACAGTTACTTTGGTACATTACCAGATGTGGGCAAATCTTGAGCCAAGGTGTGAAATGGAAAAGACTGCTCCCGACATACCAGAAACAGCCCACAGATCCTTTCTTTTCCTTCATGGATTTAAGCCAAACCCCATATCTACCACAACAACAACAAAGGATGATACCATAGCTGAATTTAGACTTTATAGAAACTGATTATACACAGGTAAAAAAAGACGCTTACATTTGAAGATCGTAAAGGGGTGCAATAATGAGAAGGATGTCATTCAACAGTGTGCTGAAAGGAGCTGCAAGTTTGAAGGGACTGTAATAAATTGCCAAATAGGCTGGACAAGTGAAATGTGTTCAGCCTTAAAAGCCATTAAAGCAAAGCTGAAAAAAAGGAAGTTTCGATCCTAATTAAGAAAAGCTTCTTGCGTGTGGTAACTTGCAATATCTGCACTGTTAAAACAAGGCTAATACCTCGACAGAACTTCAAGTACATTATTTATGGGTTTCTATGGTGCTGTGCATTGTAGCACCTAACAAACATGAAAGACTTCAACTTTACATCATCACCGTGGGGCAGAGCATGTTTATTAACCCTATTATACAAATGAGGAAAGAAGAAGGTTAGGTAACTTCCAGGCGCTGGAAACTTCCCATGCAGCACTAGAAGAAAGTTGACAACCCTCCTGCCCCATCACCTTCCCTCTGAGCATGAGGGTGGTGGAGACCAGAGTCTCACTGGGATTTCTCTGTTTCCGGGAGTGGTGCTGTGACCTGGTTGCATGGCAAAACCTTTTCATGCCCAACTTTGCTGTCTGCTAGCAGGAGGGCCAGTGCCGAGATCCACCTCAGCGCTCCCCTGAGCAGCTCTGCTGCCTGCCCAGCCTCCACCAGCTGCCCCATGGGCATCATGGGATCTTCTTCCATCATGTCTCATGGCACTGACCTACTTACTCTAGAGGAAATGTGGACCTTTTGTTTCCTCCTATGAGATCATTGCCCCATTTTCTCTATGGGCAAATATGGGAGCTGTGGTAAGAAACCCTGGCACTGGAAAACTAACTGGGACTATTTAAAGCAGGTAGCAGAAAGGAAGATATAGAGCATTGTGGGAAGAAAAGAAAGTGATGTGATTGCATCTGCACAAGCAGCTTCCAAACCGTTGCAAAGTCACCTCTGCCAGGCAAGTCACCCCCAAGAGTGCTATAAATCTAAAAATTCCAAGCAGGCTTGTTACATTTTGCTTGGGGTCCACTGATTAAATGGGAGGGTGTTGTGTGCAGTGGATGAGCTAACAAAAGCTACCTGCTGTCCAGACAACTTCTTCTGCCCATTTTCTCTGCCTGAAAAGAAGAAAGTGGGGAAAATGTCATGACCTTGTAGAAGCCTGGATGACTGCCCACAGTGAAGTGATGTGATTTATGGGATCTGCAAAAGACTGCCAACACTTTTAGTGTCTTTCATCTGTGTCTATGAAGCTTTGCAATAAAGAGCAGCTCTACCACTCTTCAGTGACAATGTTGGTTTCTATTTGAAGAAGCTTATGGTACAGCCAGAGTGCCATTCCTTGAATGGAAACCTTCCAGGTATGGTATTAAAAAGGAAAGTAGTTTCTATAGATTTAGAAATTCCACAGTCTATGGAAAAAACTTTCTCCCTTCCACCAATCCAAACATCACTTTTAAGAGACTGCTGTAGTCTTTCAGAACATCATTTGCCTTTGTTCTATCATTCCAAGCTAGTATTGAATCTTACACAGTCCCTACTGAGGATTTCTTCCCTCCTCTCTGCCCAGCTCTTGCCCAGTCTCTCCTTTCCCCTGCTAAGTACAATCCTCGGGGGTGCAGAACACCCTTTATTTAACAGGTATATGCAGGAGGCAAGATAACTGTGGTTTAAGACTCCGGAGTTGGGTGAGGGCTCTTCACATCTTTCTTTGCGAGTGAGAGCTTATGAAAACTGGCAGGGATGTGGCCTGGTAAGCCTGCACCATGCATATAAGACTGGGCAAATTTGCCAACTCGCATGCAGATTCCTCTTCAAAAGGGCTAAGTGAAAGGCAAGCATGATACAAATGTGGCTGCACCACTCCTGGGTCCAAGCTGGTGTGTTCCTGCGCTGGAGTCCGCTCACATTTGTGAAATCAGGACTAACCCAGAGCCACCCTGGCTTTGCCTGCTCACAGTGATGCCAACATGGTGTCAGCAGAGATTCCTCCTTTCCCAGACCAGATTAGTAGTTCAAATGGGAAAGTTCAGGCATCGCAGTGTTGGAAATGTTCCTCCAGCTCCTGCAGGACTTGAGGCAAATCATACAGGTCCACAGTCTTTACGTTTTGGAAAAGAAAAGTGGACATCAAAACCCACCTTGGGCACCTGATAAAACAGACCGAGTCTCAGAAGTGCTGAGCAACTTCCCTCAATGGAGAAAACATGGTTTCATCTGACTAACTGTAAGTACTCAGTTAGCCTTCGCTTCTCCTCTTGTGTACTCGTCTGCAAAGTGGGGATCATTATACCTGACTCCCTCTCTAAGTATTTGGAAGCTAATTTACTTAATGCTTGTCAAGCACTTTAAGGTCTTTAGATGAAAGGAGCCGCAGATAGGCAAAGCATTGCTATTACTATTAATTATTTCTATTGTGCAAGTAGACATAAAAGCAGCAAGGATGATGATTACTTGCTTCCTTCACAAGTGGCAAGACACTGTGCAAATACACAGACAGGGACCCTCCCTGCCCTGCAGTGCTTCTAATCTTGCCAGCCAGATAAACCAGACAAAGAGCAAGGAAAAAAGCACAAACCCAGAGAAGAGCAATGCATGTAGTTGCTTACCACATACGCATTTTTGGGGTGTTTTTGCAACAGCTGTTCTCTAAAACTGCCCTGTCAAAAAACACAGTATCATTGTTTTAGCGCATTTAAAAATCACAAGTCAGGCTCTCAAAAAGGGAAAATATTGTTTAAAAAGATAGTAATTGCAAATAATTCTCCTTATTTGACCACTGACTGTTGGGCAGATCAAGCTTTAAGTTTTTCTTTGCATCCAGGAGGACTGAAAATATTTCACTTGTCAAAAAAAAATCAAAATTCTCAAAGAACAAGCAGGAAAATGAGTTTGGTATAGGTGGTAGCCCATCCCTCTTCCCTCCTAGACACCAGTCAGTCTCTCACAATTAGTTTTCATTCCCCCCAGGGTGTCAGGGGCTCAGTGTACACCACAGAGGAGTTTACATGCAGTGCTGAGAAGCTCCGCAGTAATTTGTTCCTTTATCTAATGTCTGACTAGACAGGAAGACAGATAGAGGAGTAAGAAACTCAAGTGGCTCCCAGTCAGAGGCTGAAACCTCTCACACATGGCTATAAAAGGGCTGCTGTTGGCTCAGCGGAGCAGGTAGGAAGCATGACTGAGACCATTGGTATTGTGGGACTAGGATGCCCTAGAGATCTACCAATCTGAGCCATCCGACCTTTTCTTCAGAGCATGAAGGGTCATGGAGGCAGATCCTGGGCCAGGGAGTATCAGGCTAGCCCAGCAGATGGGCATCTTCACCCCTCACCTCCTTCAGGGACAGTTTCAGCCCATCAGTGGAAAAGGCTGTAGCTGCATCCACAATGTCCTGGTCAGCCCAGCGACCACAAAAACTTCCTCTAATTGCTGTATGAATCCAAACAGGTTTTTTGTTTGCTTTTTCTAGGTAAAAGCATGTAGTTCATTTAATATCAGCTTGTGAACGGGCTTGGCACAACACCAGCTTCATTTTTTTTAGTGAGCTTATCATGGGTTGAGGATGCCTGATGCAAGCTACCCCCAGACATTATAAAACTATAAACTGCTCTTAAAAAAATCCCAGACTCTTTCAAAAAGCAATTCTTGCAAGGAAGAGGCATCAGTATTTCTGGCAGGTCATAGGGAAGCACATCCTTGTCTCTTAATAGCCATATATAATAATACAGGCATCTTAAGGATATCAAAAACAGGTTTAAAATGCTGAACTAGCTGTCTTCCATGCACTGCCTCAGCTTTCCAGGTGTGCATTTCATCCTTGGGCTCTCACCAAGCTCCCTCTAATGGACAGAGACATCGTGTTTCATGGCCTCCCTGTGCCAGTGGTGGGGCAAGACACAGGCATTAAGCCCCAGCATTGCACAGAGTGAGATGTGCCCAGTGTAGAAGGCCCTCCAGGTTTTTATTTTTTTAATGTGTGTGGGCTCATCTCTCACCTAGCTCTTTTATGATCCTGTCTCCACCCAATATCTTCTCTCTTAACACTTCCTCAGGTTCTTGCCTTTCTCCCCAGCTTCTGGAGTCTTGCCGTCATCATGGTTAATGCACATCCTGCCCTTAGCTCAATTTAGGTCCACACCCTAATAAAAAGAATGGATTACACCACCAAGGAATGCCAGCAGCATATGCTCGACAGTTTGTTCATCTTTTTAAGTCTAGCTTTTTGATGTCTTCCTCATGCTGGCTATGGAGGAGCTGTGAACTCAAGCCAGCTCTGCTACAGGGATGGTGGACCAAAGCCCATGGCAGCACAGTGCCACCACTGCTAACATGACCACAGTGCTTGGTACAAAGGGCAATGCAGCTACCCCTGAGCCACACCACTACTGTGCTGCTATCCCTCTCTGATATATCAAGTCCTTCACAGAGCCACACAATCACAGAGAGGCTGAAGTTGGTAGGGATCTCTGCAGGTCATCTGGTTCAAGGCCCCTGCTCAAACAAGGCCACCTGGAGAAGGCTACCCAGGAACATACCCAGATGGCTTTTGAATATTTCCAAGGATGAAGAAAGATGATAAATCTCCAAGGATGAAGACAGATAGTTCACACCTTTTCAGAAAGGACTGTTAATTATGTCACCTTTTGGTACTTAATTTTAGACAACAAACAAAAATGCATGCGGTCCACCTTCCTCAACATCTTCTCACCTTCAAAAAAGCCTTGAAACTGCCTTCCGGTGGACACAGGAGCAGAAAAGTATAAGTAGTTTGAAGACTGAGATTGCTTCATTTCTGGGAAAATTCACTGATGCAGTTGTCTGAGCAAGCAGAGAATCCCTTTCAGATACCCAAGCAGTCCTAAGAAATATCCAAAAGCACTTTCCACTTTGGGAAATATTGCCCTAATTTCTTCTGCTACATAAGGTATGTGGAGATTTAAAATACTCAAACTGATAACTTCAGGGTCATCAAGAGGATGGATTGTCCTTTCTTCAACCAGACAGTGCCAGCTGAAAAAAAATCAGACAGACCTCAGGATCTGAAGACCAGATGTGTTTCCAATAAGCTTATCCAATTTTTCTACATATATCAGTTTCTCTGATTCAGACAATGTAAGCAGCAAGCACTTTTACAAATAAGCAGTAATTCTGGCTACAAACCTGACCTCATGTACATCTGAAACATTACAGCTACGTACAAACAACTAGTATTGATATTCCTTTATTTTTTCTTTCTTTTGGCACAAAACCAGATGGAGATGGTTAACGGGAGGACAGTCCCCCTTGCAATAACAAAACACTTAATGGTTGCTTCTAACCTCTCAGCTGTTGCCCTCCTCTTTCATACTGGTGGGAGTCACTGCTCCATGTTCCTCAGTCTTGCATGGGAATTTTACTTCTCTCACAGGTTACCTGGCCAAGCCATGTGTCTCTCAGTTTGACCAAAACCACCACCCTGGACTACAGAAACCTTCCCTCCTGACAATGTCAAATAACTCTAAAAAGTGCACTGAACATTTTTTGACAAAACCCATGTTTCTTCAGTATACTCCTAATATTTGCTCTTCGTTACTGAAGGCTTACTGAGAGACCCAAGGTAGTTCAAAGCAAGTTAAGAAGGGTGGAAAAGGATCACCAGAGGAAGTAACATTTCTCTCACTTGCTCAGGTAAATAGGGGCTTTTTCCAGTGGATGCTACTTTTAGCTCCTAATTTACCTGCACCCTGAGCACATATTGGACAAACACAAGTGAGAAAACACAGAGATGAGAAATGCCTTTCAGTCAAAACCAGAAAGAAGTGTTGCACGAAACCAGCAAAATGAAAGCACAAACCTCTAATTATTTTAATATTGGATAGTGACAATGTTGTTCTGTGTTAGAAGCACAAACAGCCCTTGGCCACGGGTCATGGTTCATTGCTATTTCAGAAAACAGTGGGGTTGGCACAGTACTGTCCCTAGACAAAACACTCAGGTAATTAAATAAAATGAGCTTTGTGATAAATCAGATGAACATACACACATAAAGAAGCAAGTGGTGGATAATGCTTTGCTGGATGGGCAGATCTTATTGGATGTTGTTTTGGCACCATTCCCCCCCATCCCAGAAGATGCTTCTGCAGCAAACTGGCTGTGCAACCTTGGAGTGCCCCAGTCTCCCAGAGTCACTGATAACCACTGGGTTTATTCCCAAACATCTGTCTCTTGGTAATGGCAGTGGAGTCCTCAGAGGCGATGATGTGTGCACTGCCATCAGAGGGGGAAACCTGTACTTAGCAGGATGTCATCTCAGGGAGAAGAGTCTAAATATGTAGGAAAGGGGGCTAGGCATGAAAAAGAGAGACAAGCAAAAGAAAGAAGAAGGAAAAAAAAATAGTGGTAAAATAGGTAATATAAAATAGAAGGAAAGAGCCATCCATGTGACATTTAAGCTGTTGACACTGTAAAGGGCATGTCCAGCATATACAGTGTGTTAGGACCACCCATGTGTGATGATACTGTGCAGTGAATATACTCCCAAAGACTGCAGAGGATATATTTCAAACTTGGCCCAGAACAACTTCCATTCCACATCATCAGAGTCATATATATTCTTAATATAAGCACCATAATCTACACCATTCAATTATTCAATGTTCTTTGTATTGCTGCCTCTGATCTGATTCAAGACTTGAGCCTTTTTGCATTGAGCTGATCCTCATCTTCCTCGTTGCTCTTGCCACAAGATCAGCTCTTTGTTGGCTGGGGTTATGTACTCTGGATAAAGGAAAACCTGAATAACACTGGTACTACCATTTCCACCTTGGTGTTTCTATCTTAACAGAGCATTTGCATATTCCTGGATACAGGCAGGCCTGTTAACTGGGGTACCTGCTGAAGGAGCAGAAAGAGATAGCTGGGGCTCCAGGGCAGGTTATCTGTGATGCCCAAGCTCATGAACCTTCTCAGAGCCAGCCCATCTTGGAAAAACCCTCTTAACAGCAATTTGTTTCCTGATTCTTCCTCAAGAATATCAACCTCCCTTTCTGTCAGCTGAAGAGAACATTAACAGCAAAGTGTCATAGGAAACATCAAGAAGAGATCATTTGTGTCATGGCGCCAAAGTGCCAAAGTGAACTAAATTAAATTGTGTGAAGTGTCACTGTGTACTTGGAATAAAGCTTTGACTTCAGAGGAACCACTTAAGATGTGTACTAGAATAAAAGAGACCAGAGTTGCCTGGCTCCTTTTTACATGGCTTATCAACAGCAATAAGGGCATTTTCTCATTAGCGCACTGCAGCTACACTCCAAATGGGGCAGATCTATTAATAGAGTAAGTGGGCAGTCAGATATGCCCTTCAAAATCCTGCATGGGGCTGGAATTCTTCAGTTTCTAACTCTCATATCGCCCCACCCAAGGAAATGGTAGGGCTGGAATGCTTTTAATTTCTAGAGTGACGAACAGGATTTTTCACACATTTACATTTCCTTTCCCAGTACCACTTCTACTACATGTAACTGGAAAATTAATAAAGAGTTTATGGGTAAAAGGATAGAAATAAAAGGAGCACCAGAGCTGATGTACAGTAAGTCAATATAATCAGGAGGCATCGATCAGTGGAACACAAAATGCTTTCATTGCCTTCAAAGTCAATATTGCAGGGGCAAAAATAGATGTACGCAATCATATACACTCAGCTTAGCCACTAAACACTTCACAGACAAAGCTCAGTTTTTCTAAGTGTTTTAGGGCTTGGTTTTTTCAGTTGCTTAGGGTGGGTCTATCACTTCAGAAAAACAGGGAGAAGTCAGGCTTTCAGGTGTTAATACAGACTTCTATTGTGCTCTTCTCTTTTGCATTCCTTCTGTACTTCACAATGAAGAGTATTTAGTTCAGATATCATGAATGACTGCATATAGATCCTATTCAGTAACAAGCAAATCTTAAGATATTCTTGAAGCAGTAAGAGAATTGTGTTTGATATAGCTTACAAGTATTTTTATTTTTCTGTAATGTGTAGAAATGCTAGTGTTTGGTTAAGCTCCTGAGAACAAAGCATTGTACAAACAGATGAAAATACTGAACTTGTCCCAAACAGGTTAAAATCTATGTAGTAGAAAAAAAAAGACAGCAGATTGCTGTAAGCAAATGGAAAAACACAAAACTGATGCAATATCAGCTCTGCCCTTGGTGCATTTGCTTGAAAAACTATTAAGCATTCAGTGGAGAATGACACTGAGAAGTATTTGAAATTAAGACATGCAATCAAGTCGGCATCAATTCTAGATATTAAATGATAAGTGATAGATGAAGTATGGTAGGCCTATGAGATGGGCTTTGGAAGGTGAAGAGAAGAAGCTTAAAAAAGTTAGTAAAAGAATGTATAGTGTTGTGGCAAAGCACAGATGTGAAAATGCAGAGGTGAGCCTTGCACATCACCCTGGAGGGCTACGAGCTGGGCCAAATCAGAGAGAAGCAGAATCAAAATAAAGAATGCTGAGCCCAGATGAGAGTGTTAGCTATGTGAGGATGGGAAAGGTGGTACCTTAGTGATATTATAGAGTAAGAGTCTATAAAAACTCCAAGCAACCAGGATATGAGATTTACGGGAGGGTTCATCTTAAGTATCATTATCAAGTTTCCTTATTTGCTTCTTAACTCTCTACATAATCCAGTGGGTCTCCCTCAGGTGGCCCAGCTGTCAGTGCAAATTTCTGATGGTCTTCAAGTCCTTCTGAATTTAATTCTTTAAATGCTTTAAATGCCATTAGGCCTTGTGCCTTTGTCCTGTCTGAAGAGTGTCTGAAAATTTGTTCCTTTTTCTTGGGGTTGAAGCACCACAAAAAACATGGCGAAATGCTGTTGCCATTGATGTCAGCTGAAGTTTGGGGCATTGGGTTATGTGGGTTCAGTTCAGTTTTCCTCCTTTTTGCTGTCTATATTGTAATGAAGGTTCTTTGTCTGAGATGGGCTTTTAAAAGATTTTTTACTGGCTATGAGTCAGTACTGAAGACAAGCTTCCCTGCATCATCTGATACTGGTGGTACTAAATATGCAACCTGGGGACCAAGCTTTGGCACTCTGTTTTTGCAGCCACCCTGCTATGCTGGTAGTCCTCATGGATGAGATTCAGCTGACCACAGATGCCAACATCTAGATCTGAAAAAATGTTGATATTCTTTCACCATTAATGATTTACTATAACTCTTAAACTACTCCTGTAACTCCCTACAGTAACTCCTAAAATAAATCTCATTACTTTTTTCCTTAAAAGTGTCTGTTTCTCTCACTAGGAATAAATTCAGTCTAAGGTGATATCTACCTCATGGATATCCCAAGTCACATGAGATTAATTCCACCCTACACAACTAATCTTTCATAATGAGATTAGAGAAAATGAAGATGAGAGGTGGCAGAGCATAGAGTGGAATGTTTTACATCTTTGCTTTTACTCATGTGCCCCTTTTGTTAATGTTTCTGTGATTAAGTCTCCCTTCTGTCTGGATGTTGAGAACAAGACAATAGCAGGAGCTTGCCAGAAGAGGATGTTTTCAGTCAAAAACATGGATCTGGGGGATCAGAGGGACCTGAGCATATTCCCAGCATGACTGGGGCTGAATCTAACCTACCAATTAGTGTTTGGATATATTTTAACATTTATTACTACCACATTTTCTAAAAAAGAAGTCCCTTTTTCCTCAGTATGAGTCTTCTCCCACTTTAATTTTCATAGAGTTTTTTATAGAGTCATATAATTGTTTGGGTTGGAAGGGACCTTAAGAATCATCCAGTTCCAACCCCCCTGCCATGGGTGTTGGAAGGGACACTTTCCACTAGACCAGGTTTCTCAGAGCCCCATCCAATCTGGTCTTGAACACATCCAGTGATGGAGAATCTACAGTTTCCCTGGGCAAACTGTTCCAGTGTCTCACCACACTCACAGTGAAGAACTTCTTCCTAATTTCTAATCGAAATCTACCCTTTTCCACTTTGAAGGAAGCCATTACCTCTTGTCCTATCACTAGAAGCCCTTGTAAAAAGTCCTACTCCAGCTTTCTTGCAGGCCTCCTTCAGATACTGTAAGGTCACTGTAAAGTCTCCACAGAGCCTTCTCTTCTCCAGAATGAACAACCCCAACTCTCTCAGCCTGTCCTCACAGGAGAGGTGTTCCAGCCCTCAGATCATCTTTGAGGCTCTCCTTCATATTCTTCATTGTGTTTTTCATTTCTTGTCCCATCCCTAGTGTCTCTTCTACCTTTCTCTTCTCCTCTGCTGAAATGAATCTTCAGTTTCCCTTCCATATTTCCACTTTCACCTCCTTAGAATTGTGTTTTTCTTTCCTTGCTTTCTCCTTTGGTGACACCTCTCCCTTCTTTCCAACCTTTCTGCCCATCTCCCATTTTTCCTCCCTGTCTTATTGAGAATTTTCCTTTCCTTTCCTTTCCTTTCCTTTCCTTTCCTTTCCTTTCCTTTCCTTTCCTTTCCTTTCCTTTCCTTTC
>WUAM01000095.1:2962716-2987090 GCA_024336885.1 Actenoides hombroni | reverse complement strand
TTCCTTTCCTTTCCTTTCCTTTCCTTTCCCTTTCCCTTTCCCTTTCCCTTTCCCTTTCCCTTTCCCTTTCCCTTTCCTTCTTTCCTCTTCCCTTCCCTCACCCAGCTCTCCCAGCAGCATGCTTTGGAGCACAGTAAGTGCCAAATTTTAACAGCTGCAACCCATTGTGCAGAAGATGACTCCACACCAATGACCAGACTTTGCTGTGCCACCACTTCATGCTTCAAACACATTTTCTGCCATGCACTGGCTGTTCTTCTTTGCACTCTTGCACCCCTGCCATCTCCTGACGTTTCTCTTCTGCCAAACTGGGCATGGCTGAAATGGCTGGAGCAGTAAAAATGTCTCCACTGCTCTGATCTCTGTGTGCCGGGGGGCCAAGGCATTGACCACTGGAACACTGCCTTAAAATAATCAATAATGCCGGGTGACACACCAACCTCACACTGACCAACCAGGAATAACTTGGGGTATTTCCTCATTCTCTGGAGAGAAAGAGCTATTTGTTTAATAGAAGCCGTCGCTCGAAAACATCACCTTGCCTCCGTCAGACCGCCACACTCCCAGACACAGAGCCTGAAGCCGGCTGTGAGGAACTCTAGAGCCTGGAGGCTGTCTTATCCCTGTGTAGAAGGTATGCAAAGGTATTTGCATGTTTCCCTCAGCATTAAAAAGCAAAACTTTCTAAGACTCTAGTTAAAAGTTAGAAGCTTGCTCTGTCCACCTCACTGTAGAAAGTGCTTTTGTTTGCTGAATTAATGAAGTGTTTTGAGTGCTGCTGGCAATCCAGAGTGTTTTTCTAAGTTATAATAACGTGGTCAGATCCTCTGATGCACACAAGTAGCCAAGCGGCGTTGATTTTGGTGGCAGAGGCTCTCGCTAGGTCTGGTGATTGATGTTTAAGTAAGTTCTCCTTGCAGTTTGAAGTGGTATTGAGATAGGTCAGAGAGAATAGGCTATAAACCCCTCTTCTTTCAGGAAAAGCAGCTTCGTGTTTCTTCAATCCAGGTTAAGAACTGGGCCCTCCAGCTATGTACGAAAGATGCAGAGGAGAATTTATAACTTGCACACAAGACTTAGCTTTTACAGAAGGAGGCCAGGTTGTGCCTATGCTTGTTTGCTTCTCTCTGGGGAGGGGAAGTAGGTGAAGTTGAACAAACACATGGAAAAGCAAAAGCTGGAATGAGACAGGAAAAAGACCGTGTAAAAAAAACCAGCAAATGCATTGGGAATTTGAGAGAAAGACAGGTGAAATATCCAATATTCTCTCCATTTCCGTCCACTCCCTACCCACTCCATCTGTCATGTCCATATTGTCAGTCTGCTTAGATTTTTATCTCTGAGCTGGGTCTTTTTCCAGAGGCTTCCAAAATTCCCTGCCCAATTTTGAGCACTATGTAAACAACAGGTAATGATGATAAACCAAGAAGCATCTCTGTTAAAAATATTCCCTTCTGGAATAGTTTCATGTCAGTTAACTTGTTTTAAAGCTAGATTAAAAAGCATAATGTGATTGTAAAGTGCTCAGAAGAAAAGGCATATAAGCACAGTGCTCTTATTAAACTTGTAGCAGCAAAGAGCAATGCAAATTTTCTGCTGTAGAAATGCAAACTCAGAAGTTGTCTGGCAGTTTCAGCTACCTCACAGTAATTTATGGCATCCCATAAAGTCGTTCTGTTTTCCCTATCAGTTTCAGAGGTCTGAGGATATTGGTTTCTTTTCAGGCCTCACCTTGCCTCTTCACTGTCTTCATTCTATTACTGAAGCCAGTTTCAACCTGTCTCTGTCTTTCTCAAATAGCTTCGTACTGCGCTTCACCTTGGCTTTTTTTTCTTGGGAACCCAACCTTGATTGATTTCTGTACTCCTAACCTGCTTAATAAATTCTCAACACCAACTTGTGTCAGAAAACTTTCAGGATTAGCCAATGCCCTTGACTAATTTAGAGTGACATTTCACTATTTACTGCCTTGGTTATTAAAAAAATTACTTGTATGTAGCAAGCGTTGGCTGCGTGTGTGCATGGCTGTGTGTGTGTAACACAGGGATGTGTACTGAAATGATGTGTGTCCAGATCAACCTACTTCTCTTATATCTTGTAACTTGTTCATGGGAGAGCAAAGCCATCTTTGTCATAAGCTATCAGCTTTCTCTGAGGACAGAAGCCCACAGACGGATGTTTTATATTTTTATGCATTTGAAAGCCTTGATACCATGATAAAACATCATGAAGGAGTTGTGAACAGTTTGTGCCATAAAGTTAATGGCAGTTTGAAAGTTCGATAATTTCTAACCCAGTAGTCTGAAATTTCCAACCTGACATGGAGAAGCATCTGTGGATCCACTTTTGTACTGATCAGCCTTTTCTCTTTGGCTATCAATGATAGTGTGAGTCCAATAGGAGTTGAAGTTGTTCACTTTGCTGAAGAGGGATCTAATAGCAGCCTACAATAAACTAGGAAGGGAATGGCAGAGGTGATGGAGTGGTGGGAGAGGATATAACAACGACCAACAGCCATGTTTACAGCTTGGGAGATTCAGGTTGGACTTAAGGAAAGACTTTTTCAACAAGAGGTTGGGGCAGCCCTGCAACAGGTCACACAGAGAGGTGGTGGTAGCTCCATCCTTGGGGGTTTTCAAAGCTCAGCTACACAAAGCCATGGCTGACACAGAAAACCAGTGTCCGTGGTAGTCCTACTTTCAGCAGGAGGTCATACTGGAGACCTGCAGAGATCCCTTTTAACCAGTGCTTCATTTATGTTGATTCATTGATTTTAAAAGAAGAACCTGACCACTATGAAATATTAAGCTGCTGTTTTGCACTTTTGGCAGATCTCTGAAAGCAAGGTGGGATGGCTTTGTGACCTGCCCTTAGCAAATAGCCACAGGATTAGACATGCTTCCAGTTTTTCAGATATTTTAGGGGGGGTGCCAAACAGGCCTATAACCCACAGTCTTATCTACCCTTATCTGCAGAATAAGCATGTCACGGGAAACAATAGTGAAAGTTTCTTCAATTCCTGCTGACAGTGTTTTTTTGATTGACATGGAGAAAATGCAGAAGACAGGGGCCCTGGTGAGGCTTCCCCATCTGCCTCAGTGCCAAGGCAGGATTCAACCTTTCTGTGGCATTCCTGGCAGTCATTTCCTGATCTTCAAGACCTTCAGTGCAGGAGATTTCAAACCAGCTTCCGAAGACAGTGGTCCCAGTCACCCAGGGCATCCACCTTCCCTTTCCCTCAATGCCTTAGCCCCACCATGAAGTTTGCCAGCCAGGCTGTCAGTTTGTGCTGCCATTGTTTTGCTACTGACGTTCCAATGGAGACACAATTGTCCGTTAACAACTAGAATGAAACTCTCGGTTCATTTCATACCAACACATGTTTAGTCCTGGACATTTTAAATAAATTCAATTAAACAATCCAGGTTTTAATAATTCAATTTTAAATAAAGCCTCTGAATGGAACAGGCTCTGTAGAACAGGATTATCTCTATAAATCTTAACTGAAACCTTTCTTAGGTCAAAACTGATTCTTCTTTAATGAAGGAAAAATGCTGAAATCCTGTGCTCCCTGCACTGCAGTAACCCAAACCTCCCTGCATCTTTCTTCAACAGAGAGCTACCATGTGCACGGGGAAGTGTTCAAAGTGCATTGGGATCACCCTGTTCCCACTGGCAGCATGTGCCATAGTCTCCAACATCCTCCTGTACTTCCCCAATGGACAAGTTCTGCAGCTCAGTGAGATAACCGACCTGGTCTGGTTTTTCCATGGCATTCTGGGAGCAGGGATACTGGTAAGAGAGAAGTGCTGCTACTTTTTCTCATGGTTTTGTTCCTTCTTTGTTTTGTTTTGTATTGTTTGTTTTGTTTTAAATTCAATGCTAAGAAAACCTCTGTTAACAAAAAAAGTCATAGAAATGTGTTTTGCATAAATGGGAGCAGCTTAACTGGGAAATTTGGTACAGGACTGAGAAAGCGCATTCAAGACTGAAAAAGTCCCCATTCACAGGAATACAAGGTATTCCTGAAATAAATATCAGGACTCCAAGTTACAGGGAAGCAATAGACTGACTTCTCACTGTGGAGATGGGTGACATGGGTAACCATCCTCTATGAGTAAAAGCAAAACTGGTGGTGCTGAGTTTTCACTGTTGTCTGCATCTTTTTGTTACTCTTCCAATTGATTTTATGCTCACATAGTTCACAAAAAAACACTAGGGGCAAAACCACAAATGTTTCAGTAGGTGTTTGTTAGAGACCCAGCCAGTGCCCAAAGTGGTTTAAATCCCAAACACTCCCTGTATTCCCACACGCCCACCTACCTCCCTTCAGGTTTGATATGGTTTGTATGTGCTTTTCTATAACCAGTTCTCTGTTCCACCACTCAGGAAAGACTGCTTTTATGTGAATATCCATAACTAGGAGGGAACATGTTTGGGAACACTGATCTTTCCAGTTCACTAGTAAGCCTGCTCACTTTACACTCTTCCAATTATCCACCCAAGGGGTTCATACTCATATGTCCCAAAGCAGAAACATGGTATAAGCTCATTCAATAAATTGTTCTCCACCAGCAGCTTGCTGGCTTCTTCCAGCTGCCACTTGAGCTTATTACTAATGCTGAGCTTGAACATAAGCATGAGTTTGTGGAAGGAAGCATAAAAGAAGAAGTGGAACTACATGAGAGACCTGTGGAAAATTCCTATCACTGCAAGCCCAGGAGTCATTGGCCTTCAATGAAAGGAAAGGTAGATGTTAGACATGAGAGCGTCACAGGGTCATTGCAAACTTGCCTTCTTTTAAGGCTTCCACACAGAATTGCCTGTGGCCAGCACTCTGTACATCAAAAATGAGAACAGCAAGTGAGAGGGGAGGAAAAATTTGCATTGACCTTCAAAACACAGCTTTAGGAGTAATTACTGATCCACAAACAATGCTGTTGTGTGTACACGTGTTCCAGAAAACAGCATTACAAATGCCCACAGGTGAAGAGAAGGGGAAAGAAAGCGTTATCATCAGCTCCCTTTACCAGGTGCTGAAAGCATGGAAAAATAAAGACTGGCTTCTGGGCTTCCTAGGGAGCTAAGCAAGGGGCAGAATGCCCCATGACTGGAGCCTGGTCCATATTCTGACTCCACAGTGAAGACAGATCAGGCTGCAGTGTGTTCCCCTGTGCACCCAGCTTCCCCTCAAAGGAAATGCGGCAAAGTCATGCCAACAGGTTGCTTGATCTTGGAGAATCAAACTGTAACCAGGACACAGCCTCCAGAGCCAAGACTGTGGGGGAATCTTCATAAAAACCTGTCCTGGCTCTGCGAGCCAGAAAACCTGCCTCCACCAGCCAGAAAACCTGCCTCCACCTGGGAGCTTCATCAGTAGGCTGATACCTAGATTACCAGTACACTCTGGCTGAGCAGCCAGCCCAACCCTTTCCTGATCTGCTGCTTGTCTAGTGGAAATTTATGTGACATGAAAACTCCTCTCCATTTTCTCATTTCAAAAGTTTAAGGTGTAAAGAGAGGAAGACTGGCTCCACGTGTCATACTAATGTCTTTCGTGACGAAAAGCCTCTGTGCAACACTGAGAAGTGCCTGACTGACCAATGGCTCATACACAGCCCTCATTTTACTGACGGCAGCCAAATCTAGCAAATTCTCGTTCCTATGTCAAAGGGCTGGTGTAATCAGGTGCTGCAAAAAAGAAAGCAGCCAAGCAAACCCTTCATCCTGAACCAGGATAATAAATGACAAAAAGGTGTCTGCAGCTTAGATGGGAAACCTCCAGAGAAGAAAGACAGCCCCTGGAGGAAAGGAAGTGTTGGTTTGATGGGCAGAGGTATTAGTTCTCCTTCTGAGTGCAAGGTAGTGACACATTGGGGCTGTGTCTGCCTTGGGGACCATCTATGATTATTTAAGAGCTGACTTCTTTCTGGGAAGAGGGACATCTTTTCAACCCCAGTGCTCCACATCTGCAGGCCTCCAGATGTGGTCCAGGGACCACTGCAGGTAATAGAGCCTGCATCTGGGTTGTGCATAACAGGCAACAGAGAGCAAATCCTTTGAAAAATATTTAAGCATCTAAAAATCTAAGCAATTTTCATAACACTGTCCTACACAGTCCAACAGATATTCACATTACACACATAAATTCCCCAGGCTTCATTCACCATGGACATTCTGCTCTTCCTGCCCTACATCGGGCAGTATCTCTCCAACATCTGGTCAGGCTGTTTTTACAGCTTTTACCCTCTTTCTTTGTTTGCTTGTTTGTTTGGAGAGTTCTCCTTTTATTAACTTAATTGAGACCATTTCCTCATTTCTCAAATACTCATTTTCCTGTGTTTCTCTTTGAGACGCCTACACAAGCAGCTGTGGGTAAGGCATCAGGAGTGCTCTGACTGCACAGCTAGACCCACAAAAGCTTACTTGCCCTCTAGCTACCAAACTAAATGCAGCTTTTCCTATCTCCAGAGTTCCTCTGTAAGGTGGCATTATATCCTGAGACACAGTGGGTTACTGACTTCATTGTATCACGCCATCTCCACCTGACAACTACCATGGAGAAATCTGATGTGAACTGGGAGTTCCCTGTTGAGTGAAATCCATTTTCTAGGTTTTCAAAAGCTTAGCACAAAGGATCAAAGTCAGATGTGTTTCAGGAAGTTTAAAATTGATTTACCAATTATAATCTAGAGCAGGATGCTCAGAAAATTTGAACTGACATAATTACTCCAGTGATGCATTTTTTCTGAGCAGAAATGAAGAACCCAACAAGACCCTGCTGAAAAGAAGCATCATAGATCCAGCAATCAGAATTGCTGTACCAGAACCTTACCAGCCAGCTCTAGCTGTAATGCCACACTTCTTCCTGAGTTACTCTTCAGCAAGCAACAACATCTAAGCAGACGTAACCCACAGAGGAGAGGCAGGAGGTGGTTGAGGAACATGATGCCCTAGCTCCTAGCCTTTAAAAATCATCCCAGCATAAGTACCGCACACCAATTTAGCTTGTGCTTTCCTCACAGGTTATTTTGCCAGCGTTCGTGATGCTAGGAGCAGGCGGAGCAAGATGTTGCGCTAACAGATGTGGGGTAAGTGGATATTTATGTGTTGAAATGGCACTGTAGTGTTTGCACAATAGCTCTGAAACGTCTGCTCAGCAGGTAGAAAGGTACAGTGACAAACCACCACAACACCATCAACAGCCATGTCAGGGAAATGCAGAAGGGGATCTTGATCTACAGCGTCCCTGGGCTGGGGCTCAGAGCACAGTTAGCCAACAAGAATGCTGTGATGTTGCAGCCAGTGCCATGAGGGAACTCACACTCAGCCAGGGTGCGTGCTGAAGCATTTAGGCACAATGCTGAGGGCAGAGGGATACAAAGCTACTTCACCCCACATAAAGTAAAACATGGCTCCATCTTCCTCCTGCTCAAAGCAATCCTAAAGATTGAGACAGCTGCCTATTCCTTCTGTTTCCATCTGGTCCTGTTTCCGTCACTCCCTTCAATGGCAATTTGCTTTTCCACAGATTGATCCTTGCTTATCTCTGTAGGGGCAAATAGGTCCCCTACTTTGCAGGCCCATGCTAAAAACCTGAGATGCTGTGGCTGGCACTGAGAAGCCAGAGCTGCTTCCTGGAGGCTGGTCTCCATGCTTTGACCCATAGCATGCATCTGCCCAAGCGTTATGCACACCAAAGGTGCAAATACAATTTCAGCTCTCTGTCATCCAGAGAAAGGGCAGAGAGACTTTTTCTCTTGATAATTAAGAATATTATAAAACATTATGTCTTACAGACATCTCTATTAATCCTCAAGCCCTAGGCACAGACTTCTGTGTGGCTATCATTATTAGCAGGAATAAACTGACTTAAGACACCTTTTTTTAGTCTGCATCCTTCCCAGAAGCAGACTAGAATAAGAGTTTTCATACAATAAATCATGTCTCTTCTTTACTATTCAATTAATATTTAGTTGGATCCATAAGAAGACCTTTGTATCTTCAAGATGTTTTACTCAATTCATTATTCATAATACCAAAATAGCATTCTTCATTAGGATGTCAGCAAGTACATCCCAAGGGACACGTCATTACATTGATTTTGCCAAATGTCACGTGCACAGAAAGGATGCGAATGATGGCCAAGCAGGCCAGTTACAGAGCTGGGTTGTGAGACTAGAAACCCTGAGCCCAATGCCAGAGACAGCTGCTTTCTCCTGATTTTGAGTGATGTAGAAAACAGTGGTGAAAAACAGCTGTACTGTAGTTGTTCCCATGCTCTGCTGAATGTGGTAAGTCATGTGGGGAAGTTCAGCTGAACTGGGCACAGTTCACAGAATCTCAGGTCACCCTTGTCCATCCCTCATCCCAGCACTAAATATTACAGAGCTAAGAGTCAAACTTCTGCAGTCTGGGTTCACTCTCCTAGCCCACCGATGCAGGTGGTGGCACAGTGCCGTTCAGCATCCCACATCTGCAGACCCCCTCCCACTTCTCCATTCCCCTCCACCACCTTTTTGCTGTCTGACATTCCTAGCAGCAGCAGATGGATGCCAGGTATCCTGTCTTCACCTTCCCATCACCAATTGGTTACCTACAATCTGTTCCTCCTCTTCCTTATTTGCTTTTATAGAGGAGAACAATAGACATTGTTGAGAAAGTAGTTTGATTAAGTGCTACAATGTTTGTATAAAGAGATATAGCTGATGGTCAAGTGATGAATCTACTCAAACCAAACTAGAGTAAACTAATTGAGGATAATATAGCTTTGAAAATGTTCTCTTCTGGGACTGTGGGAATAGCCTATCTCTTTGAGGTGGAAAGGGGTGAAGCCCTACAAGTTTTTCAATATAGAAAAGTGTTTTAATATAGAGGTGAGATGGAAACATGAGCAAAGAGCAAGTGTCTGTGAATGGCATTAAAAACAACTGTTTCCCCTCCCCAGCTCCTGAGGAAGAGTGATATCTAAGCATGCAAAACCAACTGAGTATTTCAGGGAGATCTGAAAGCTAATGATGTGCTTCTTCAGGAGAAGAAACCTCAGGGGAACTTTGGTTTGCGAATAGCGGAAGGAAAAACACAAACACCCACACCAGGGTTGCTCAGAGGCCCTGAGCATATGGGCTGTATGCCCAAGGCAGGGTATGGTGTGAATCACCAGGTGCTAGAAAGTAGAGGAGCCCTGGGACTGGTTCAAACATGCATGATGGCAGCAACTTCCCAAGGTGTCAGAGCTCCTTGCAAGGTCCGTCTGGGTGGATGTGATACAGGGTCTCCAGATCTTGGTGTCTTGTCCATCGACCTACTGGCAGAGAAATAGCCAATACTGGGGCTACTCAGGAGCCTCTGTAATCCAAAAGTTAGTTTGTCCATCTTTCTCCTTTTGTAACATTCAGTTTAAAAGAAAATTTACTCTGAATATTCAGCATTGCTTTCAGTAGGAAAAAAAAAAAAGTTTAAGAATGAATACTGATCAGAATTATTATTCAACCAGAACATAGTCATTTTTCTCAGGGTAGGGACTCTATCCTATTACATCTTTGCAATCCCTGATTTAAAAGTTTCAGACTTCATCACAGCCTTTACATGCTGCTGGAGTGTCAACAACAGTAATAATAATTATTAAATTAAATTTCTCATCCTTTTATTCACCTTATTGAGTTCTCCAGTTCACAGTGATTATGTGCTTCATTGAGCAAGTATTTTCATTAAATCATTTTAAATTGTTGCCTGCCAACACACCTAGATGGCTTCTTGTCCTTGCATTATGGAATAGTGATTTTGGAAAGTAACAGATTTTGAAACCTTCCATGTCATACAGCTTAGCATGTATACATCTGAAACCATCCACTGCACTGGCACAATGTGGGAAAAAGGCCTCCCAAAATACAGCTTCTGTCATTGCATCATCAAATATACTGCAGTATTTCTCCCTAAGACTTCCTTAGCAGTTACTGGTAGAACAAGAGTAGCCATAGCAGCTTTTCAGACAAGATATCTTGATAACCAAGAAGGACAATAACTCCACAAAACAAACATACAAACAAACAAACAAAGAAACAAAAACCCCAAACAAACAAACAAATGAACAAAAAACAACTCAAACCAAACACCTCCAGAGAAAGAAACAGAGAAGAAAGAAAGGTGCATGAAACAAATAGCAATAAAAAGCAGCACAAGCTTAGACAGGAGGATCTTGGTAACTCCAATAAAGCAGCTGATGCAAATGCTCAAATTACAAATGGTAGAAGTCTTCATCAGCTCACCAGAGACGATCCAATTCTGTGAAGAATAAATCAGGGAAGACATCAGAAGAAAATCAGGAAACCTTTGCAAGAGGTAGAGAAGAGGCCAACACCATGGGAAGCTAATTCCAACAAACTGAAACATCCCAGCTTCAGTCTTATGTTGCAGGTGAATACATGAATGAGGAAATAAAAAAAATCAAAATAAAGTGATAAATGAAGATGATACAGCTAGGGGAAATGCTGAAAGGTTGGGATGATTTGATAGTTAATAAAATTGACTGATTTCCATAAAATATGGGACAAGCCTCCATAAACAACTCCAGAAAAGTATCTCTAAGGAAGAAGTGTCACTGTCTAGAAAATGCCCAGGAGAACAGATTTAACAGCTGAAGGACAAGCAGACATATCTCTTTGTCTATATAGACAGGCACAGTAAAAGAAATAGGTGAGATGAAGCTAGCCATACAGCTAACAGATTTCAAATGAGAAAATCACGTGTTATAGTCATCAAAGATAGCACTGATAAGTACTACCACTTCTAGTACTAGCATTAACCACTATCATAAAATATAGTAGTAGCAAAAGACCATTTGACTTTTTCTATCATAATTGTCTTTGGAATGCCCATACTGCTATGCTGTGCTACAACTAATTGATAGCATAATTAAGATCCTTCGAGCAAGATGAAGAATGCACAGTGGGAGTAAATGAGGAAATATGTGGGGAGAAGTGGTTCAGCATAGGTAGAAGTTTCAACATATCACTTACCTTCACTGTGGGGCATGGCTGGTGATCTTATTATGAGAGACAGTGCATCAACCATAACCCAGCACTGCCTTGGTCTGGGACAACATACTAAATTACCTATATTTTGCTGACAGTGAAACTCTGCTAAGGAGACAACTCAGCCAACATACAGATAAAGACAAGGAGAGTGTTCAGCTTTGAAAGAAAAAAAGACAGAGTTATTAATCAGTTGTGATGAAATAAATCTCATGAGAAATCCCAGCAGCTTCTAACTGGATTGCTTTAGAGGCAAAAGGATAAATAAAATGAGTCAATTCACACACTGGCAGCATGCAGGTTGTACAGAAAGCAGTAATGTCATCAGCTGGCAAGTTGGAAACTGCATTCACTAGCCTGAACACGTTTGGATAGTTAATAGTTTTCAAGACTATGTCACAAATCTGCAATATGGATGGTAGATATTTCCATTTGACTCTGTAATGTAGTGTTCTGTGGAGCAACTGGCATTAGGAGAAGGTTTTTGCCTTCCTTGTGGGTTATTAGATTTCACTGGTATTTGCTGGCAACAGAGAAATGTTGCCAGAGGTATTTGGCTGCAAACCCAAGTTGTAGATGGGAGTGTTTCTGATGTGTTTCCTCAGTCGTGCCTCTGCCCTGACTCTGAGGCAATCTTGTTTCCCTGCCCCTAGTCCAGATCTTCCCCATGTTCTGTCAGCCTGCTCCAGAGTTTCCTTTTCTCTTCTTCTTGGCAGAGTTGTGAACAACCACAGGCAGAGACTCTTAACAAGAGCAGTGGGAAGCCTGTTCCAGTAGCACCCGCCTGAGATTCTTGTTTCCATAAGCAAACAGCACCCAGAAATATTCCATCTATTAATAGAAAACTACCCCAAAACAGAGTGAAGTTAACATTTCTGTGGGAGTGGCCAATGTAAAATGTACAGGTGCATGACATATAATTCAAAGTCACTGCTGGTCCAATGCCACACGCAGCACAATTAGAATTCTCAACACGAGCAGTGGTAATTACATGTCATGATGTTGAAAAATGAAGGAAAGCAGCAATAAGAAAGGCTCTTTTGCATTCCTCATCAATTAGCAAAAACAACTATTGCATCTTTTGTTGTTTTCATACCTGGTTTAGTAGTTACTTGCTAGTTTCTGTTGGTACAAAGGCTGATAAAAGTGCTCTTGGTGAAGAGAAGGGAATACCAAGATACATGATATGTATATATATACCAAGATACATGATACACATCATGCCAGTACTGCCTTCATATTGACTTTCTGAAAGAAGATCACCAGTTTTTCATAATTTATTGGTCAAGTATAAAACTCTGAATAGTTAAAGCTCTGGGCTTACCCACTTAAAAACAAATACATTCTGAAATCCTTTAACATCTAGGATAGCTGTAACAGTCAGAAAATGTCAACTATTATTATGAGTTTCATCATATAGGAAGAAATAGATATAGTTCCTTCCTGTTCAGTGTAAAGTTTCCATGCTACTCAATGCCTCTGTGCATGTGATGTTGATGGTCTTTTCCCTTTCAGATGCTGCTGTCAGTGTCCCTGGCTGTGCTGGGATTTGCGGGAGGAGCGTATTGTGCAGTCATCTCCTCACTGGGGCTGATTGGGGGCCCCCTGTGTGACACGGGTGATGGAGAATACCTCTACCCTTTCAGGAATGACACTCTGGAGTGAGTATGACTTTCAGACTCCTCCACCTTTGCTTTCCCTAATCTAGTACACACACATCTTTTTATAGCAAATTTGAATTTTTCCAAAGTGAATGGATGGACCATTTGGTCTACAAATAAATTCATATTTCTCTGAGCCAGCATGTTCCATCTGGTCATCTTTTTGGCCAAGGATCAGCTTTGGGCAAACTGCCTGACTTTCTTCTGTTGTGCTTGTCAGCTTCCCCTTGTGCAAATTGTACTACACTGCTGAGCTGTGACTCCCACCAAAGTCAAAAGGAAATATTTGATAAATATGACACATTAATCTGTTAAATCATCATTAATTTAGTCTATCTACTTCAAAAACAACAAAGCAAAAATCTTTTCTACATCTTTAAAGTTAACCTTGGTGACCACACTCTTCAAGACAGAGTTAGAGATGATGGATGGACAGGGCTGAGATACTACAGCAGGAATGGAGAATATGGAGGCACATTTTAAAACAGTTAGGCACCTTTTCATGTATTTATATCACTGCCATAAAACAGAAGGGCGATTCTTGTGTATGCAACAAAGTACAGGTATGACTCCCTTCCCTAGTCATCAATTGCACGTCTGCAAAGGCAATTCTGAAGAAAATCACAAGATTTTACCAATTATGGTAGAATTTGAGACTCATTTTGTGCAATCGAGTTCAGAAAATGTAATGCCAGAAAACACAGAAAGCATTGTCAAATTTTTATTTTCTAATACATTGCCAATTATTTTTCTCTATCACAGAGACAATTATTTATTCAACCAGACAACATGGAGCATTTGCAAAGAACCTGAAAACATCATCCTTTGGAATATCGTCCTTTTCTCTGTTCTCCTGGCCATTGGTGTAATTGAAGCTATTCTTTGTTTTATTCAAGTCATCAGTGTACTTACTGGTTTCATATGTGGTACATGTATGAGGAAAAGAAAGGTTGGTATGCAGTAAAAGGTATCAGAATGTTTTATGTTCCTACCACATTTATTTTCCAAGATCAGAGATATCTGCACAGCCCCTGAATGAGCTTCTCCAAAGAGCTGGGGCAATACTAATGCATTTACATGCTGTGTCTCTCCCTCACATTGTAGTTGGGGACAACCCAATCCTCAGATATTTCATAAGAGCAGAGCAGTGGGATGTTTTCACATATCCAGATGCATGGTTGTGTTCAAGATGCCCTTTTTATAAAGAATCTTAGAATCTGTAAATGAGAGATGAGAAGTAGAGGTGCTTTCAAATTTACCACCATTGCTTCCTGCTCATTGTTCATTTTCATTGTACAAGGTACTTGCAGTAAGTCTGATATCCCTCTGCGATATTAATTAATCATCTTTCATTTATTGCCTTTCAGACAAATATTTCTGGAATGTGAATGACCAGGAATGGGAATGCCAGGACAAGCCCCGAGCTGCCGACACACATAAACAAGGATAGTGCACTGTGCTGTACTTCTGGGGGGGTGACAAAGAAAGCCCCAAATGTTCAGGAGTTTCATTGGGCAAACTGAATTTTTTATAAAGAAGTCAGGGTGGAAAAAGACTAGATCATTTAGACCTGAGACTCCACATTTTCATCTCTCTAAATATTTCTGCTAAATCTCAGGTATTGACAAAACCCCTGATCTATCTGATCCTAACTGCTGTACTTGTGCATAAAACACAAAGGTCCCCAGATTCAAGCTCACCACTTGCCCTTGTGTGTATATGGGAAAAAGAATCATTGTTAATGTATATATTTATCAACTGCATGAAGCAGGCACTCTCTGCTTGGATGTAAATAACCTCCTGTCCCCTTCAAATCCCACCTTGAGCTCACCTGTCTGTTCCTATGAACTTACTACCCAGGCACTCCCAGATTTAAATTAGGATGCACAGAGAATATATTGAGCAGCATTTGCAACACTATGGAGGCAACCAAAGCACACAGTTCTCAGACTCCTTGAGCCACTATGGAGCCAAATTCTCTCACACTTTTTTGGTAACTTGCTGTCATGTTCCACAAAGTTTAATGCTTTTCTAAATCATTCTCTTCATGAGCATCTGAGAGATGTGGTAGCCCTTGAAGGGTAAGTGGGTCAATGTAGATGGTAGGGTTTGGAGAAAGACTCTAAAAATGTCCAGTTAAAAAAACAGTGGAGAACTTCACCAATTTTGCCCTCATGAGACTGCATAGGAATTTCCCTAATTTCCACACACATGTGTAGGACTGTTCTAGAACAGATGACATGGACAAAGCAACTAACTAGTAAAGATAAATATTGAATCAATAAAGGTAGAAATCACAAGCAGTTTAGCAACAAGTAAGAGATATAATCTGAAAGGCAACAAATTACATCAGTCTTAGTGTTACAGCAACAGTAATCCCAACCAGGAACTGCGCAGTTCCCCATCATCATTCAAGACCAAGCCCTTGATGCTAAAGTCTATGACTGGCACATTTCAGAAACCCCATCATTTCAGTGACTTCCTCAAAGGTTAATTCTTGGACATGCTGCTGATTTCCCTGAGTCAGACAAACTGTAAGATAATATTTATCCATCCTGAACGCCACATGCAGATATGAAAACCTGGATATATTTAAAGCACTTAGAGTCTATTTTTCAAAGACAGATATTTATGTTTTCTCTGACAAAACTTGTTCGTATGTCTGCATTGTAACATGGGAGCAAGTTGTTCGAAAGTTATTGCAGACACACACAGCTGTTAACACCACCCTCTAATGCAGCACACAAAACGCTTTGTATAAATGTCCCCTTCATACAAAATGGGGAAGAAAATGTCAGTTGTGCTAGATGAGGAGCACATGTACACTTCCTTGGACCATAGCTTCACCCCTAGAAGCAGGAAATTTCACCCATAAAACTTAAAAGTACCTTCTGTAAAAATAAAAAGTGTAAGACTTGTTGACGTTTGCAATCATGACTAGGCTCATCCAAACCTGCCAGGTGGCTTAAAAAGCTCATGTTCATTGTCAGGAGTGAAGCCTGGACAATGCTACCATATAAAGTGGATATCAAAATAAAGCCAACTGATTCATCCAGGAAGAAGAGTCAAGGAGGCAGCTATAAGTATGGATATTCAGCATATAGCCAGACCGAAACTCCTTCATCAGCAGAGGGGCTCTATGAGCTCTTCACAGTCCCCAAATATTACCTCTGCCCTCATCCTTTAGTTTTGTCTCCCTGACACTCTTCTCTATGATAAAGCCAGCTTGGGCTGTACCAGGACTGGGAGACATTCCCACTGGCACACATAACCTCCAGCACAGGAAAGTGGATGCACTGTACTGCTGCCACCTGCTTAGAATCACAGAATCATTAAGGCTGGAAATGACCAAGATCATCAAGTCCAACCGTGTACTAAATATTATCAGGACCACTAAACCATGTCCTGAAGTGTACTAGATATTATCAGGACCACTAAACCATGTCCTGAAGTGCCACATGCAGACACTTTTTGAACACCTCCGGAGATGCTGATTCCACCACCTTTCTGAGCAGTCTGTTACAATGTCTCACCACTCTCTCAGTAAAAAAATTTTTCCTAATATCCAATCTAAACCTCCCCTGGTGCAACTTAAGCCTATGTCTTCTTGTCCTATCACTAGTTACCTGGGAGAAGAGACCAACACTCACCTCACTACAGTCTCCCTTCAGGTAGTTTTAGAGAGCAATAAAGTGTCTTCTCATCCTCCTCTTTTCCAGACTAAATAACCCTAGGGCCCTCAGGTGCTCCTCATAAAACATTTTCTGCTTGTTCCAAGCTGTCCTGCCCTGGGAGTCTTTAGTGTCATGTCTGTGTGCTAATGGGGACCCTATTATGGGAACCCGCTGTCTTGCCAACTGTGCAATCACTGGCCTCACTGATATATGTAAATATTAAATATTGTTATTCTGAAATTATTTTCTGGCTTGATTTGTGTGACCCAAAGGACTCATGACTTCAAACTAACTTCATTAGGAAGAGACATGGATAACAGAAAGTAGAATTAAATGGTCTAACTTGAACCACCAAAAAGGAACCTCTTCTGGCATAGGCATCGACCTACACAGTTCATGGAGTGAGGCAGTCTGCCCCCAACCCACACTGAAAGAGATATTTAAGGCAAGGCAGGAGTCATTGCCTCTGGGCAATATTCAGTTGTCCACCCTAGACAGGAGCATCTGGTGCAATCTGGAGTGCAGCAAAGCATCCTGCTCAGCCTCTGGATGCCATTCCAGGTAATAAGGGTCTCCCACATGTCCTCTGTCACCTGAGTGCCACTTGCAGATGTCTAGAGCCCTGAGTAGCTCAGCTGGAGCTAAGAACATAGAGGTGTCCAAAGCAAACACCTGTCTCTTGCAGACATGGTGATGCTGACAATTCATTTAGCCAAGATGGGTAAAGGTGGCTAAAATTAGGTGAAGTAATTTCATCTCATGGTTTTTTGGATCTCCCAAATCACCATTTTCATGAGTAAGCCTGAATTCTCAGAATTGTCATCAGAGCCTTCTCTAAGAGCCAACCAGCACATTGCAACTGGGACAGCTCCTTACACCAAGCACTGCAGGGACAGCTGTAAACCCAGACTTTTCTAGTGGGCAAGGCTTCAAAAGCAAATGGCTACATAATACTAATAATTTTGATTTTGACAGAGTTGTCTTGAATTAGGATTACTACAGAGTTTAAGTTTTGGGTTTTGTTTTTTTTTTTTCCCAAATGGAAAGAATAGTTTTAGAGAAATCTCCTAACAAAGTAAAAGAGATTCTTTTGCCTCTGAAATGTTTTATGTATTGTATATATGAAGAATTCAGTAAAACTAAGCAACTCATAATACTCTTCTATACCTATCTTCATTCAATATCTATCTATCTATCTATCTATAATCTATCCTTCTATCTATCTACTCACCTACCTACCTATATATCAACCTATCTTCTCTATATCTATCAATCTTAAATAATTAATGGTCAAAAACTCACACAAGTATAATCACAGAATGTTAGGGTTTGGAAGGGACCTCCACAGATCAGCGAGTCTAACCCCTATTTTATGTTTGTATTTATTACTCGCTCTGCAGTCTTATCACACAGGCTCTCATAGAAGGAGTAAAAATATGTTGCTTTCTAATCAGATTATCCCTCTGTCTTCTGAGTTTGAAACTCATGCAGGTGATAAAGCAAATCTGTGTTGGCCAGAAGAGAAGAGTATTCCTGGGATTGACTTGGGATAGGAATAAAACCCTAGACCAAGGACACATCTGAAAAACTGAATGTTGGAGATCACTGGCCCAACATTTCAGCTGCCAGGATCAAGGACATGATTCAAATGCCTGGGCTGGAAACCAGACTAGTTCATACCATCTCATTTCAAGAGGAGCTGTCAAATCATTTTGATGCAAATAGCTCAGATGCCTCAGGCTCCAGTGCTCAGTTTTTCTTGGTACACAGAGCAAAGCAAAACAGTGAGAAGTTGGTCCCTGCAGACCTCCCTGTGTCATGGCCTCTGCTCTGCTGCCCCATCCCCATCCCTGCATCTCTCCTCCCAGGGCAACCACTTCTTTGCAAACAACATTTTAAAAAATCCCAAAAGAATTTTGGAAGAGAACAAAAAAAACAAAACAAAAAAAAACACACTAAAACCAAAACCAAAACCAAACGAACAAAACAAAACAAAAAACAACAACAAAAACTCACACAACCCAAACCAACCAACCAATCAAACAAACAAACCAAAACACAACAAAACAAGCAAACCAGCCAACCTTCCCAGTTTGTCAGAGTACTTTATTTCATTTCCTATGGAGTACCAGCTCATTGGGCTTCTCCCTTTCCAGAGGAGTAACAAGAGACAGGGAGACAGCCACCCTTGAGAAATGCCCTTCCCCACGGGACCTCTCTTAACCCACAGCAACCCTTCCCTCATGAGCTGATGGGCCACAGAGGGCCATCTAAAGCTCGCCATAAATAATGTAGCATATTTAACCCAGAACACCAGGACAAGGGCTTTATCAAAGGAACAGAGGTTACTGTTTTGTCCATCTTTGCTTCTTTCATTTGGTTAGCCTCAAAGCATAGTAGCTGTAAGTGCTCACTACAGTGCAGAGAATTTCCACCATGGATAGAAAATTTCCCTGTTACACAGCACTCTTCACTTTCTTCCAGGGATTACTCCATTTTTATGAAACTACCATGGTTCCATCAAGGTCAAACAATAAGAAGAGAGTAAGAGCTCAGCTGAATATCCCCCAGGTAGATACTCAGAATCACTGGAGATACAGCAGAATACCCTGACTGCTGCTTCAAAAGAGTATATGAGTGTCTCACAGGGGTTCTGTAACATCCGCTTCCCCATGTGGACACCTCAGAGGCTTTAGAACCTGAGATCTCAGATGGCACCAGACATCTCTATGTGAGCAGCTAAATCAAGCTGCTGAAACATCTACTGGGTACAGTCACACCACTCTTAAAGGCAGCCCTGAGTCAAGCAGTCTGAGATGTGCCCTTGCCCTGTCCTGCCTCACAGGACGTAAAATAGGTCAGTGAATCACATCCTAAAATTGCATATTTCTCCCCATGGTTACACAGGGAGCTTGAAGCAAGCAGCAGCTAGCGTACACAGCTGTAGCTTTCCATTGTGAGCAGGGAGGTGAAGCCCACCTGAAACAGCTGTCCATTAGTGAGATTTCTTTTATTTGGTAAAATAGATGCATTAGCTGAGAGTCATCTAGTGGCAAAAGAGCACAACAACAGATTTGGTGAGGAAATGGTCTTCTCTGTATAACATCATGCTTTTACAGCCCTTCTTTGACACATGTATTATCAAAAATACTCGTTTCAGATGAACCACCTTACATATACTTTTTCCTCTAAGTGTGCTTCGTCCCATCATGTAGCATTTCCACATACATTTTGTTCTACCACATCTGCTTTCCACCCCTCTGGATCTTTGAATGAAGTTTCCCTGCAGATTTTTATGCCTGCCAATTCTTTTTTTCTTCTCCAGAAAGATGGTAAAAAGCAGAGTCAATCCAGACATTCTCTGCAGATGTCAAAGAATGAATTCAAAACTTGCTCTGGACATGTTTAATTTAGATGACCCTCACATGAAGGATGTTATGCCAGGTATTTCCTCCCAGGAGCACCTAGCTTCAGAACAGGCTGAGACCTAGCCATGTGCACCTTCAACCCCTTCTTGCTTCTGACTAGAAAATATGCTGCAAAACACTTTTTCACAGAAAAAAAGCTTAGTGTGTGCCTGTGTGTAAATAGCATTTTAAAAGTTTTAGAAATATCCTGTTCTGAGCAAGGACGATAGCCCAGAGAAACCAGTGTCTCCATTGCCACCAACACTTGCATTTCTACAACTTTGTAGCAGATACAATTAAGATTAAAAGGAATGTTTCTAATTACCACTCAGAAAACGTGCCTTAAAAATGCACTGTGTCCCTTTTTGTATATAAATAATTGGGTCAAAGTTAAAACCCCTCAATCAAAATAGTGTTTGAGTATAAAGAAATATTTCTCTTAAGGTAGGATAATCATCTGGTTCTTGGACTTTTTCATCTTTGTTAATTTTCACTTTTTTTAAACACTCCTTATAGAGTCTTCCCTCCAAATCACTGTATAACATACCAAAACCCTCATTTTCCCTTGTACAGAGAGTTGTCACAGAAAACATGGACTTCCTGCACTTCTCCACAATTCTTCTCACATCTATCGCCCTTTGTGTTCTTGCCATGCCCTGCCCATGAGACATGCTTAACCTGTGCCACTGTCATTTCCATGCACAGCTACTCCTGCCTGTCTGCAGGAGATGGCACACTGCAAAAATACTTCTTAAAGACTTGAGATTTCGGACTCCTGCTCAGACTTCATCTGTGATGAAGAAATCTGTGATTTCCACGTAGAAAGGCTCTACCTGCTCCAGAGATGAACGCAAGTATCCAGGAAAGCCAAACTCAATAGGGCAGTTCTTACATAGTATTGGTTATGAAGCATCAAACTTGAACAGACGAAAAAGAGTTATAAATATATTAGCATGGCAACTCCATAATAAATGTAACCAACTTAATTCCTTAACATATATATGAGGGTTTTTTTCAGAATTATGTCTGTCTAAAGGGAGCTTCACAAAGTAGTTTAAAAAACTCTGTATCTTTCCTGTAGTTTCATTGCAGAGTCTAACAACACCTTGCTCTCCTACCTGTTTCCAGCAGTGAAACTATAATGCTCTTGCTTTGATTATCAGCGTGCAGCTCCTTGGGTTGGTCAGTGGTAAATCTTCTTTTACTGATTCCTAGGTTTATTTTAATGATTATTGTGTGTTTAGTTTAGTCAGTTTTAAACAGACAAACTCTTAGCCCTATCTTTTGCATTAGCCTTGTGCCTAGAACCTAGACAAACAGGGATTATTTTCATACCATTGCATATCAGACAAAATATAACATTTCCCCTCCTTTAAGCCAAGCTAGTATTACCCCTCACATCAGTGCTCCATTGCTCTCTTATCAACAGTAATTACTATCCTCTCATTCTCTGCTCAAAAAAAAAAAAAAAAATTGGATATGTTTTGAAGAAAGAAGAAGACAGAAAAATTGCAAGTAGTCCTCCAAAGACAGAGACTCTGTATCTAGTTCTCAAGACTTGGGTTTATAGCTGTTTCATACTGCATCTTTCCTTGCAAAGTACAGTAAATTAATACGTAGTCTCTTTACAAGATGGCATTATTTTTGCTGGGTTTTTTTCTATTTTTTTTCTGATTGTGGACTCAATCAAAGAATATTATCATGAAGCCATTATTCCTCTCTGTGATCTAAATTTAACAACAGAAAATGGCTCTAAATATACCAGGTTTAGTATCTTTGATTGTGTTTTTTACATTAACTTTAGCTACTGGAATTTGGGCTTCTTGGAAAAGCAAAAAGGACCAGCGGAACAGAAATCCAACTGAAATGGCCATAGTTGGAGGCAGGAATATAAATATTTTCATTGGATTGTTTACTGCAACAGGTAAGTTTTCTTAAAGGACTTTTAAATATTCTTCTTAAAACACATGAATTGCATAGATCTGGAGGACTTTTCTTTCAAAGCAAGTGAAGTCCTTTAATGTCAGCGCAGATTTTACCTAAGTGTGGCTTTAAAGGAGTATGGTTTCATGAATCATTTTGGGATGGATTCTTCCAAACCTCTTCACACTGAGCAGAAGCTGATGTTTATGTAGATTTTTTTTAAATTAAAGAGATTAATTTAAGAGTTTAGTTAAGAGTTACAGACTTTAATTTAAGACTGACTGAAGACTATGACACTTTTCATTAAGGAGGACTGTGGTCTTAATCTTGAACCAGTTTCTGTTATCCAGCATAAAAGAAGAACTTTATTCCTGGATCAGTCCAGCTCTGTGTAGAACAAATTGCTGCTCATGGCAAGCACTGGGCTCTCTCTTAAAAAGAAAAAGTTCCCCCCTGATTGCTGCCTTCTCTTTCCCTTTTCTCTCCTTGCTGCCTGGCAGCATCTGAAATTTGCTATCCTGACCCATTTTTTATGAAGGCTTCCCCAAAAGGTATTTACCTGGCTAAGACTCTTAAGCTCATGTTGTAGGTTTTCATTCTGACTGCAATGTCTGCTTGCATTTATTTCTCCTAATGTCTATTTTCTTAGACTGTGTGAATGATGATCATGAAGGATGCTCTATCAATCACAGTAGAATAACAAAGGCAATTATGTTTGCTCTAGCAAAAGTCTTGCAGTGAGAAAAATGAAATTTAAAATTGGTATATTCAAATTGCCTCTAAATGTTTAAACATTGAACTCAGAGATATTAATTCTTGAACCTGGGAAATTATTTAAGGTGGGATTCTAATACTGTTACCTGTAGTCAGCAGCACATGTAGAGAACTATGGGAGAAAATTTGTAAAGAAAATAGAAGTGTGATTAAATATTCATATGAGAGTGAGGTTTACAAGCTCTCAGAATGTTCTACAAGACTAGTTGAGACCATGTATCACAATTCTTACCTTTTCATCTTCCATGTTTACAGCCACCTGGGTTGGAGGAGCATATATCAATGGCACGGCTGAAATTGTCTACCTGCCTTCAAAAGGACTATTGTGGGTCCAGGCACCTGTGGGATTTGCCTTGTCCCTTGTTATTGGTAAATAATCTGCGTAATCAGGGCACATAAGCTTTAAAAAAATAAATCATATGAGTATATTAAGATGTGTAACAGAGTATAGAGTACATTTGAAGGATGATTTTGTTTCTTCAGTCTCCCATAGATCCAGAATAAGGATCTATAATGCTATCCTCTAAACTGAAATGTAAGAAATTGGGGTAGCTTGGAGCTATTGCAGAGTTTTGCCTGCTTGGAACAATTTATAGGACAAAAATGTTATCTGAGAACTTCAGAAGCATGTGGCTATGTGCATGTTGTTTTTTATGTCATAGTCTCTTATTCACAGACTATTGAAAGTATTGGTATCCTTTTGATTTTTTCTTCAAAATTTCTGTGTGATGAAATACTATTCTCTTGATTTTTTTCCACTAAAATGCATTCTTCTCATTCTTCTCAGTCTCATTTCAGGATGAATTTGTAGTGCATCCAGATTATCCCACTATACAGCTAGTCACTATTTTGTTGAGACTAAGTTAAGTTTGCAGTATTGTATACCTAAGTTGCCATTTCTAACTCCAAGAATTACTGGACTCATGCTGAGGTTCAGCTGTCTTGTCAAAAGCAGAGCTTCTTCCAGTTCACTCTGAGTTGTACCGTAAAACTCTAAGGACACAGGATGATTAAAGCAAAGAGACCTGTGCAGACCTTGCACAGGAATTTCTAAAAGCACAATAACCTTTATTCTCAAGTCAGAGAAAATAGTCCAACTGACGTGAATATGAATCAGGCTTGGCAATGTACTGCCAGCTTTTCTTATGTGAGTAACTCTTACTAATGAAATTGAGGAGTGCAGGTCTGATCCTGCAATTTTTACTCAGGTCAGTAGTGCCCAGACAGGCAGTCCTGTTGGCTTTGGGGTTAGGCACAATACGCATTCTTTGGGTTTAATGAAACAGCTGTACATCTGAAGTCCAATGTTTAGATGAAGGCGGGTGGGACTCAGCTCAATGTGTAGATTAAAACAGTTCTGGGTTCTGGGAAGAGACAATGAAGCCACCAAAATGAAATGTAACCAGAAAAGGAACTTATATCAACATGTTGCACCACATGGTCAAGGACAAACTTTGCCTCTTTTTTAGCCAGCTATGAGTCTTCAATGCCTCACTCTGCTTACTGGCATTTTCCATAGAAGGAACTTCAGAACACTTTGTATCTCAGGTTCATAGGTCACTGGGGATGGAGAGGAGACTATATGTGGATGTTCTCTGAGCTAAGTTCCTGTTAGAGTCATACAGGTATCTTATGCCATTTGGGGTGCCCTAGGTTACTCTACCTGGTCTCCAGTAGCCACTGCAGAAAGATGCAGGTCTGCCAAAAGTGAAGGGTCATACCTGCCAGCTGTAAGCAGATGTCCTTTATAACCTGGGACCTCTCAGGTGGATGAAACCTCATGTTTATGCAAGTGAATTGAGGCCCCAGTGTCTGTTTAGTTGCATCCTTCTCTAGGGTCCATTATGTACAAATCCACACTCACTATACAGGTCTGATACACAAATACCATAGTATTCTATT
>WUAM01000095.1:2910369-2962616 GCA_024336885.1 Actenoides hombroni | reverse complement strand
GAGCTGGATTCTGGTACCAGATTCAGGAACACACAGATCAGGATCAAAGGCAGAATGGACAGAGTCCTCCTCAGATGCTGGCCATTGAGGAAGCGAGAAGCCAGAAGAGCCGAGAGCTTGACCCTTGTGATCCCTCAGCTTTATACCAAATATGACGTATATGGGATGGAATCCCTGGTTGGTCAGTTTAGGGTCACCTGTCCTGTCTGCCTCTCCCTGCAGGTGAAGCCTTTCACTTTCTGCACCTCCCAATGTGGTACACAAGATCCAGCAGTGGCCTTGGTCTGCATACCAACTCTTGGTAGTAACTCTAAACATGGGGTGTTATCACTGCTAGAAGCAGTCACTGTGGCTGCTAACTTTAGCCAGTGCAGTTAGTTAGAAGAACTGAGCTGAAAAGTAAAATCACTGAACAGAATTATTTCTGTTCTTACTCTGACATTAAATCAGCAGCGTCTTATGGAGTTATTTTGACCTGTTAAGTTTCCAGCTCTGCTAGCCAAGGTCAAAGTAAAAAAGCGTATGCATTCATGCTGAGCGTGAACACAATTTTGTGGCTAACTAATAAAATCTACAGCCTCTACTGCTCTTAAAAACAACCAGACAACCAGCTGACCAAGCCTGTAAGATCAACCCGTAAGGGAAATTATGGTCTCAAAGGACACACATATTTTGACTATAGCAAGTCTCATATTACAGACAGAGCAGCCATTAGCATCCTTCAACATTATAAATTTAATGTCATTACAGTATTAGATTAAAAAAAAAATAATTGCAAGGATTGAATCCTGTTTGTAGCAACCTATGCTGCTACTTCTGGGCATAAGGAAGCTCTTGAAGCTCATTTCCTAAATGAGACGAAACTGACTTTTAAAGAATGCCAAGCCAAAGTTCCCCTGCTTATGTCTCCAATTGTTTACACTGCCCCATGATATTAACACACATTTTATGACATTACTAGAGAAGGTTGTTGAACAAGGAACCAGGCACAGGCACTGAAGAGGACACTGTCTATAATGATTAGAGGGATCAGATAAAATACTGACACATCACACCAGTGGGGTGGCAAAATGCTAAACAGTTTAATTGTGAATGACATCGAGTCCTTTGTGAACTCAGCCCCCTGACAAATAGCCTATCTAGGGAGAAAAGTTAAAACAGTGTTACTTTAAGAGCTAGTATTTACAAATACAGTTCTGAAATTGCTCTTGTTGAGAAGCTGCCTTTGCTCTCCTGTGTTGTAAGAAAACATGAAGTGATATGTTTTCTTGAGTCTGCATATTGCACTTGTATTCTCCACCTGCAGGTCTGCTGAGTGGAGAAATATTTGCTTTTTTGAGTGAGAAAGCACTAAAATGACTGAGCTTCAGAGTACCCTGGTTTGCTTTTGTAATGAGAATTTCTCAGTGTGAAATAAACCTTTGAAAATGTAAGGGACCACGAACTAGTCTGTGTCTGCAGATTGCCACGTAGCTTTTAGAACCAAACTGCTGCTTCTGTCTTTCTCACACTTCAGCTCACTTGTACAGGACAGGCTGACAGAGGTTCCCGTCTGGTCAGGGGCTACGATGCTCAGGTGCAGAGGTACAATAGGTTAGATTTGGAAAAACAGAGTATTTCTCACCAAATGCATAACGAGGCAGGTAGGTGCCAAAGAGGCTTTTTCCAAAGCATCACTTATAAAGTATTAGTATTTTCTGAAACTGATGTTTGTACACGTGCATTACTTATGTCAATGGTATCTGATATACAGAACACGAGGCTAGGCTGGCTGTAGCAGTTTCTTCCTACACTGGAGGTGCCTGAAATATCTGAAGTCTTACACCAAGCTGTTAAAGTGGACATTGAGAAACTAATAGCTATTCTTACTCCATGCAGAACAGCAGCAACTTTAATATTTAGAGCATTCCAAGTGATCAAAGGGATTAAGGCATTTTTCATTTAAGCTTTTTAATTAAAGAGATGTCCAAGTTCAGAAGATTGCTTTGGCAATCAATTGTAAAGGTCTTAATCATCTACTAATATCTTAATTCCATGTTCAAAGATGCACTATGAAGAAATGCAAGACTGTCCCTCTGTTAGTCTGTTTTCCATTAAAATCAGGAATCCCTGTGTATTCAATAGCAAAAGACAAACTCTCCAGGCCTAGAAGTCTTGACAAGTGTGTCTTCACTGTTAACGTGCAGTGCTTGCACTTCTGCTACACAAAAGAAGTCCTCTTGCATCCACTGTTTCTTTTCAGAAGGGGACAAATGAGATGATAACAGCTCCACAGTGATCCTATTACTTGGTAATGAAGAGCTTATTTGATGAAAAGGCTATCACTACATGCAGAGCTGTCAATTTAGTCTAAGAAGAGTGAAGTGTAAAGACACGTTTAAGTCTCACACGCTTATCTTCGAATTATTAGTAAGAGATTTGTTGCATTGCCAAGTGTCAAATCAGCCTCATATAATTGAATGAGCAAAGAGACGCATCAGGCTGTTGGCTGAACTGTTCACCAAGGAACAAAATCCCTCTGCCTGTCATCATACAGTGTCTGCTAGCCAGGCAATACAGGCCCTACCATCATAAGGTGTTGCGTAAGATTTGTCCAGCCTTCAAGAAGATCAAGAGACTATGTTCCACTAGTATTTTTTTTAATTTTCTTAAGTTGTCTTGGGTAACTCATCAGAATCTGAAAGGAGAACCCCTTCCCTCTCATAGTTCAGTTGCACAGAAGCAAGCACTTCAAAGGACTGAAACAACAAGATATTCTACACTGGCCAACACCAACATAAGTAAATAGCTGCTCTGGGTACACGCTGAGCAGCAGCTTACCACAAACAACATACACATTTCCTATATCTACTCTTTATTGCTCAAGAATATAGCAAAATAACAACTGTCACCATAAAATCATGATGTTCATTTCAAACATATTCTGTGTGCCAGAAGTTCTCACTTATATACATCTATATACACACCCTCAGAACACACAATATGGATGTAAGTCTGAACCTGTTCATACAGACAGGTTTCAAAAAGAACTTTAGCAATTACTCATGAAACAAAAGAAAAGCCTTGTGCAACACCTTACTAGAAGCTTCAAAAAGGCTACAATTATTTAAAAAAAATAATTTAAAAAGTTGTCTATTTTAGAAGGGCCATTATTGTCTCCCTGGGTGATAATCAGTGACAATGCAAGAAAAAAACCCAAAAAAACCCCCAAAACAAAACCCAAAACATTTGAACATCAGTGCAAGTGTGAAGATCCAATGTCTACTGCACAAATTATCTGCTTCTATCCAGATGTGAATTTACAAATCACCCACAAACTCAAATTAGCAGAATTTTGCAAGCAGAGTAGGACCCTTTACTCTACATGCTTGCAGAAACAAGCAGAAAACATAACCATAGTAACCTACACGACAAAGGCTCATCTGTAGCCCTCAGAAAGACATTTGCCACAAACTGTGACTTCATAACACACTCAAATCATTAAGTGAATAGATCTCTCAAAAAGAAATGGGTTACCCAGAAGCCACATCAATATACAAACTCCAACTCAAGAATGTCATACAGTGAAGACTGTTCCTTAGGTTTTGTATAGCTTTAATTCTTGACAAGGGAGCTCTGCTTCTCCTCTGCTCTCCCACCTCTCAAACGAGTCCACTGGCTTCCACAAGGACAGCCATTCCCAGTGGTATAAACCATTAAGACGACTTACCGATAGCACAACTCGATTCTAGTAATTTTCATCTTTCAGAAATACTTGCAAAGATCTGTTGAGAAAAGGTAGGGGTGTGAGGGGAAGGGAATGACTCTGAGCAGACACCTTTCATGGAGCAAAGAACTACTACATTTCATTTAATAACAGCTGAGTAATTAATGCACTTTTCTTTTACGCTAGCTAGAGCAATCTCCAAAGATACAGCTGAAAGGAACTTTGTTGAAAAGTTGTATTTTACATGCCCTTGAAAAAAGTTTCGTTATAAACACTACAGTGATCCTCTCTGTACAGGAACTAAATTTGGGTTTGCTTTCTTGTATCGCCCCGTAGGTTCCACTTCCCTTTGCTTCCCGGGCAGCGATCGTTGGCAGCACAGCGATGATTCGGAGAGGCTGACGGACTGTCAGCACGGGGTCAGGGCGGCCATGAGGAGTTCCATTTTGTACACAAAGTTACGCCCTTCCATTTTATTCCACTGCACTTCCTTGAATGGCCCTCGAAGATGATTCCACTTGTTGTCTTGCAGCACGTCGCCTTTGGGGAGATCCTTGCACTGACTCCGTGGAAACTGAACCATAACTTTGCTGCCACTTTCCGGACCGTTACGTACTGTGATGAACAGAGATATTTATGAGCATTTTTACACTGTAGGAATTCCTCGTATTAAATATCCTTCCTTGTGTACGCTATACGTTACTCTACTCAATTCCAAACATGCTGAAATGAAGGAAATTATCTTAGATTTTTAAAAGTTTTTCTCTTTAAATTTTCTCTCTCTCGTCTCCCACTTCTCTATGATTTTGTTGCTTTTGCACTGCATGTTCTTGGTTAGAGCAAGCCAGAGAAACATTTGCCAAAAAAGTCCACAAATACACCTTAGAAATGCATTTATTTTTCCCCTAATGATGCCTGGAAGGGCTTCTGATTCTTACCTTGGATGTATTCCTCACCATTCTGTTGAAAAATGCGATCAAAAAGGTTATGATTTCTAGCGGATTGATCTTGACCAGAGATGAATGAAGTCATCAGGATAGCTGTTGCTTTGAATCAGAAAATTCTGCAAGAGTGGTGCTGCTCTGATGGCTTGGACGGGATTTTGTCTTTTAATGTTGGGGGGTGTTTTTTTAAATAAATAGTTAGGGAGATAACACTTAGCTTTCTCCTCCTCCTCCTCCTTCTAAGCTGGTCTGCTACAAAGAGATGACTATCAGGCTGATTGAACATAATTTCTCCTTTATAAATCAATGCTGAATATTGCCCATCACCTTCTCCTTAATAGGAGCTGCTTCTGGGACCTCCCCCCCCGTCTTCCTGGTAACTGCAATGAGGCTGACCAGACTGTAGTTCTCCAATTCTTCTTAAATATAGGATGGGACATCTGCCTTCTTCCAGTCCTTCCCGATTGCCATGACCTTTCAAAGATGATCAAGAGTGGCCTTACAATGACATCAGCCAGCTCCCTCAGCACTCATGGATACATCCTTCTTAGTCTCATGAACTTGTGTATGTTTAGTTTGTTCAAAGGTTCTCTAATTTGATCCCCCTCTACAGAGGGCAAGTCTTTTTTGCTCCAAAATTTTTCACAGGTCTCAGGAGCTGGGATTCCTGAAGGCCAGTCTTAAGACCAAAGCAAAGAAGGCACAGAGTACCTTTGGTCTTCTCCATGTCCTATGCCACCAGGTCCTCTCCCCATTTAGCAGCAAGCCCACATTTTCCCTATTCTTCCTTTTGCTGCTAACATACCTGTTGCAGCTCTTCTTGCTGCCCTCTACATGCCCCTCACCAGATTCAACTCCATATAGGCTTTAGGTTTCCTATCCCATCAATGCATGCTTGGACAGTCTATCTTATTCCCAGGTCAACTGATCCTGGTTATAATCTCTTGCAGCTTTCCTTCTGTGTTACGAGTTTAGACCTGAGCTCCCTGTCCATCCACACAAATCTTCTGTCACCTTTGCACAACTTCCTGCACACAGGAATGACAATGGTGTCATTCCTTGTGATTCAAAGAGGTGATCCTTAAAAAAAATAATGACCCAGCTCTCTTGGACCCTTTTTCTCTCCATCCCATAAGATTCTTCCAAGAAGATCCCCCAAAGGATCGAACACTGTTCTCATTAAGTCCAGAGTTGTGATCCTGTTTTTTGCCTTGTTCCCTTCTCTCAGGATCTTGATGGTTTCTGTAATCTGTTTTTTTCTATGCTAATTCTAAGAAATATTTTCAAGTCTATGTAAATTAAATCAGTTTTATATTAAGTGGCTTACTGGGCAAAGTATTGATTGTATTTAGCTGTCCATTCCATAAAAAAAAAGAGATTGTTGCTAGACTATTTTGCTATAAATTGACATTATTCTCTAAAAGTCTAGATACTATCTCAGAGATTTACAAAGCCTGTAGAAGCTGCTTAAGAATTTTACAATTTTTCCATACATTCGCAGTAGAAAACACTACCTGAAATGGCATAGTCTCCATTTGGTGATGCTACGGTGATGGCCGATGCATTGCCAATACTCTCCACCGGCCCCAGACCAACATGGTTACTGAAACTCAGCACATGCCATCCCATAACTTTCGCAAGCTGCTGAACTGCGTGTACTTGGTGCTGTGACATCTGAAAGATAACAAGAAGTTTGTGTTTTGTTCAATATTTGCACACAACGGAAAGAATTACTTACTGGTTTTACCAAGCATTTTTTCTCCCGCTGTACAGTAGTTATTCGTAGAGTGACTTTGTCTTCTAAGTTCTCTAGTTTCACAAGAACCCTTTTTTTTTTTTTTCCTCCAAGTACATATACTGTGTAAGTGCTAGTAAAGCTTTGTGTCATTTGCATTTAAACTAGCTTCTTTGCAGACAGAGAAGACCACTGTATTATGCACACTACACAGTTACATGAATTTTTCATAGGTATATGGACTTACACATTTTATTTAAGTATTGCTTTCAATTTACAAAAATCCTCTTTATTTAGGTCTCAAGAACTAATTCAAGTGATACAAAGAGGATTTTGAAAGAATCCATTCAAAGAAATTGAATGGAAATAAGACCTCTGCTGTAAAATATATAAAATCTGTGAGAGTATTGTTGTATCAAACTTAAAAAAAAAAAAAAAAAAAAAAAGCTGTGGTTCTTGGATGCATTATCATCTCCCTTAATGCTCAAGCTTTAACAGCTTAAAAGTTAAAACGCTAACGTTTTCTCATATCAAGACTTAACACTTGTAACAAGGAAGCATCTCGCACTGCTCAGCAGTTGTCTGTGAACAAGTCTGAAAACACTTGACCGAAAAGAGAGACTCTCAGCAGAATCTGTTTCAACTTGTTTTCTGTCCCGGAGTTTCATGTAACTGCCACAGGCCAACCACTGTTATTAAAGACCTGTATTTTGATTATTTATAATGCCTAGCAGGGAGACTGTCACTTTGGAATAAAACCAACAGCTTGCTCTAAGCAATTAAGAAAGCACAGTTCATTCAAGTATTTTAGTAATGGCTGATGCAAAGTGAACATTAAGGAGACAATGTTGAAATGACAGTAACTGTGAGCTCATTAAGATCTCTACTCTAGATAGGACTCGGTTACGCTACGTTTCATACATTGAATAACTTTTTGTCTGCTATGACTCACACTGACGTGTTCTGAAGTACACAAAAATCTTAGTGCTCCCATAATGAGATGCATAAAGAAGCGTATTTTAAGTGGGAGGGGAAAAGTTACTATTACTGGCATTGTATTTTATCAACAGTTGCTAAAGTCACTATGCAAACATTGCTGAAAAACTCAGTCATCCACCTTCCTATTTTCACTATGTTTATTTGAAATTTTCTACCATTTTCTACATAAAGGTAAGGTTCTAACATCTTCTGTTTCCCAAACACTACAAGAACTGGAAGAATAAAACGTAGGAGTCTACCTGCGATAAAAGGAAATCCTGCAGTTCTTGCTCCTGATGAGACAATGTAATAACTCTTCCATCTCTGTGCACAACTCTGATCTGTTCAACTCCGATGTTCAGCTGCAGTTGAATGGATCTTTGAAGACAAGACACGTATTTGTTCAAAATGCGTTATAACGCTTAAGAAAACATGAAACTAAGAACACAGGATCACTCCCATTTGTTGACAATAATTCTGAGATGAGGATGGTGCAAAGCCTATGGAATCACTGAATGTCTTTGGTTGGAAGAGACCTTCAAGATCATCTAGTCCAACCTTCGAGCCCACACTGCAAGCTCACCACTAAACCATGTATCTGAGCACCAGGTCTGCACACCATTTAAACACCTCCAGGGATGGCGACTCCACCACTGCCCCGGGCACACCATTCCAATGTTTGAGAACCCTTTTGGTGAAGAAATGTTTCCCAATACCCAGCCTAAATCTCCCCTGGCGCAGCTTGCATCCATTCCCTCTGGTCCTGTCACATGCCACCAGGGAGAAGAGGCTGTCCCCATCCTCGCTCCACCTCCTTTCAGGCAGTTGTAGAGAGCGATAAGGTCTCCCCTCAGCTGTCTCCTCTCCAGAATAAACAACCCCAGCTCCCTCAGCTGCTCCTCACAGGACTTATGCTCTAAGCCCTTCACGAGCCTCGCTGCCCTTTTCTGAACACTCTCCAGAACTTCTATGTCCTTCTTACAGTGAGGGGCCCGGAACTGAACACAATATTCAAGGTGTGGCCTCATCAGTGCTGAGTACAGGGGGATGATCACCTCCCTAGTCCGGCTGGCCACAGTGTTTCTAATACAAGCCAGGATGCCACCGGCCTTCTTGGCCACTTGCATGAACTGCTGATTCATATTTAGTTGACTACCGATCAATACCCCCAGGTTCTTTTCAAACTTGGAGCTTTCCAACCACACATCCCCAAGTCTGTAGCTTGCCATGGGGTTGCTATGACCCAAGTGCAAGACCTGGAACTTGGCCTTGTTGAACCCCATGCAGTTAACCTTGGTCCACTGATCTAACCTGTCTAGGTCCCATTGTAAAGCTTCCCTACCCTCTAGCAGATCTACACACCCACCTAGTTTGGTGTCATCTGCAAATTTACTGAGTGTACACTCAATCCCCTCATCCAGATCATTAACAAAGATATTGAAGAGAACGGTAATGAACCCTGGGGAGTGCCACCTGTGACCAGACACCAGCCCAATTTAGCTCCATTCACTACCACTCTTTCAGCCTGGCCACCCAGCCAGTTTTTCATCCAGTGCAGGGTGTACTTATCCAAGCCTTGTGCCGTAAGTTTCTGAAGGAGAATGCTGTGGGAGACAGTGTCAAAGGCTTTACTGAAGTCCAGGTAGACAATGTCCACAGTTCTTCCCTCATCCACTAGGTGGGTCACCTTGTTGTAGAAGGAGATCAGGTTAGTCAGGCAGGACCTGCCTTTCATAAACCCATCCTGACTGGGCCTGATACCTGGTTGTCTTGTGTTCACCATGTGATGGCACTCAAGATGATCTGTTCCATAACCTTCCCTGGCACCAAGGTCAGACTGACAGGTCTGTAGTTCCCATCAACCAATCTAAACATGTCAAAATCTGCCTTCTGGAAGTCCAAGGAGGTAGTTCTATTGACCTCCCTCCTTCCCTAAGAATTGAAAACTCCATCTCATGGTCGCTTTGCCCAAGATGGCCACCCAACTTCACATCTCCCACTAGTCCTTCTCTGGTCAGGTCTAGTAGAGAACCTTCCTTAGTTGGCTCAGTCACCAGCTATGTTAAGAAGTTATCTTCCACACGCTCCAAGAATCTCCGTGACTGCTTCCTGTCTGCTGTACTGTATTTCCAACAGACATCTGCTAAGTTGAAGTCCCCCGTTAAGAATAAGGGCGAGTGATTCCGAGATCTTACCCAGACACCTGTAGAACACTTCATCAACCTCTTCATCTTGACTGGGTGGTCTGTAACAGATCCCTACCATCTGCCTTATTAGCCTTCCCCCTGATTCTTACCCATAAACATTCAGCCCCATCATCACCATCATCATCATGCTCAAGACAGTTGAGACCTTCCCTACCATACAGGGTCACAACACCGCCTCTCCTTCTCTGCCTATCCCTTCTGAAGAGCCTATAGCCATCCAACACAGCACTCCAGTTATGGGATTCATCCCACCATGTTTCCCTAAGGGCAATTACATTATAGTTTTCCTGCTGGATGACAGCTTCAAGCTCTTCCTGCTTATTGCCCATGCTAGATGCATTGGCATAGATGCATTTTAGTTGGTGCACCTTTTTGCATGGGAAGTCTAGTCCCTGCTTGATCATTCTCAGGCACTACTGTGAGTCCTGGCTCGTTGACAGCCTTAGCGTCTTCCCTAACACATGGCCCACTGTCCCCTATGACCTGTCCCACAAACATCCTGGGCTTGTCTCCAGCGAGCCTGGTTTTTCCTCTTTCCCCCCTTCAACTCTACTTTAAAGCTCTGTCAATGAGCCCAGCCAACTCTTGCAGCAAAATCCTTCTCCCCCTTTGGAAGAGATGTACCAATCTGCCACTAGCAGGCCTGGCATCATGTAGATTGATCCATGGTCAAAAAACCCAAAGTCCTGCTGGTTGCACCAGGCTTGAAGCCAAGAATTAATCTGGTGGGTCCTCCTCAATCTTTCTGGGTTGGACCCTGCAACTAGGGGGGATAAAGGAAAACACTACCTGTGCTCCCAAACTTTTGTCGAGGTGACCCAAGGCCCTGAAGTCTTTCTTGACAGCCCTCAGTTTTCTACTTTCAAGTTCATCACTGCCTACCTGGAAGGTTAATAGTGGATAATAATCCATGGGCTGTACCATGGTAGGAAGCTTTCTTACTATGTCCTTAACTCGGACCCTGGGGAGGCAGCACACTTCCCTTCGAAGTGGGTCAGGTCTGCATACTGGGCCTTCCATTATCTTCAGAAGGAAGTCACTTGTAACAATGATGTGTCTCTTTTTTTTTTGACAGAAGGTGTTTGTATGCTGGGCTTGGGCTTCCTTAATCTTGGGAATACTTCCAAGCCTGATGATCCACCTTCCTCACTGACTGGTTGCTCTTGCAGGGCACTGTACCTGTTCTGCAAGGGCACCTGCGAGGTTGGGAGAGTAACAAGAGCAACACATCTACCACGCTGGCAGGAACTTGCTGCCGCTGCCCCCTGTCGAGGGGGTGGGAGGAGGTAGACAAGGCAGGAGTTTGCCTGCTGCCTTGCCTATGAACTTGCCTCCACTAGCTCTTCTCCTTTAGGCTTCTGCCTTTAGCCTGACTGGGGCAGGATACAGGGATACCTGATCCTGGGTACTATTTAATGTGTGTTCTGGTTTCTGCATCCAGGCGGGCAGAGCCTGGCTCCACCAGTCTATCTTGTCTTCAGCACCCCTGATGCTCCTTAAACCTTTCTACCTCATCCTGCAATGCTGCCACTTGTCTGAGCAGATCGTCTATTTGCTCACAGCACACACAGATGTTCTTAGAGCATCCACTCATTGCAAGTGAAAGGCTCATACACTTGCAGCAGCCTGCGACCCGGACACCTGCATGTTTCCCTATGAGCTCTATCTGGGTTGCAACATCTAGCTCCAGCAAGTGATGGGAGCTTCATCTTCTGCCGTGTGAAGACCACGGCTGAGGTCCTTCCAAGAGGGGGATGCCACCACAGACGAGAGAGCGGAAGGCCCCCGTTTGGTTTCCTGTTCTTCCCCAGGCGTTGGGTGCCGGGTGCCCGTCAGGCCGCAGCCCCTCTGGCCCTTGACATGCGCCTGCACGCCCTGCTGGCGCTGTGCCAAGGGGTGAGACAGCCGCTGCCTCGCCTGTCCTGCTCTGAGAGTCACTGATGGTTCCGCTGCGCTTAAATCTCCTGAGGTTTCCCCAGCCACGCCCCCAGCCATGTCACCCTCTCGGCCACGCACACAAGTGATGCTGGCTCCTGAGGAGTCTCTCCTTTCACCCTCAGGCTTTCCTGGCTCCGGGAATATGACAGCAACTCCAAGCATTTCAGTTTCATCACTCGCCACAGCAGCTCCCCCTGTTCTGCAGGGAAGACAATTCTGTGGCACGTTCCCAGACCTAGTCCACTACTTGTTAAGGTCAAGGAACCTTCTGAGGTGCCTCACAGCTCCCTGCCTGCCCCTGTGCCCAAGTTTCCTTCCAAAGGTACAGAGGCAAATGGTGTGTACTCAGGGCCTCTTGTATCCTACAGCCAAGACTTTGGCAGCATATGTACTCTGGAACTGAGACTGCAAATTGCACCAGTGACCACAGTCTGCTCCACATTGTGGACACAACCAGAGAGGACTGCTCAAAATGGAAAAAACATCTGGATCATCCACTGTCAACACATCAGTTAATTCACTGCTGGTCAGCATGTAGACATTTGTTTCTGGAACATGAAATCTCTGATTTCAATGACAATGGGCATAACTAATACATAGCATGAACTATTACACTCAAATGGGAAGAGGGTAGATTTAGGTTAGATATTATGAAGCAGTTCTTCACTGTGAGGGTGGTGAGACACTGGAACAGGTTGCTCAGGGAAGCTGTGGATGCTCCATCACTGGAAGTGTTCAAGACCAGGTTGGATGGAGCTTTGAGCAACCCGGTCGAGTGGAAGGTGTCCCTGCCTATGGCAGCAGGGTTGGAACTAGATGATCTTTAAGATCCCTTCCAATCCAAACCATTCTATGAATCTATGATTTTATGAATTATGGGTTCCACAGTCAGTACCTACATAACCAAGCTAGGACTGAGCACTGACTACTTCTCCATGAACAGAATGGAAGTTAAGAATCCAGCACATACAAAGATACTTTATGAGTATCAGAGATACTATCCAAAATAAATCCCCACTTAAATGGCCACCTTCAATCCCATCTTTGAAAGGAAACTTTGCCAGTTAACAACTTACTAAATTTCTTCCTTAAATTGTAAAGTGGGTAAAGAGTTTTCTTAGGGTGGTTGTTCCCCCCAAATAACAGACTCCTTGTCTGCCTGAACAGAATCTAAACCTGTAAAACTCAGCCTGAATACACTCTGCCATTGCTGCCTGCTTCTACAACTAGAGAGATACATGCACTATCATACTTACTTGCATATCTGTTCATATCCTTGCGAAGTTATTAGAACTTTAACACTGGATTCATAAACATCATTTATATTGGACCAGTGGGCCTGAATCTGAGGATCCTCAATACGACTAGCCAGACTGTCAATGGTTCGAGCAGTTCTAGAAGAGAAAGACATATTCCACACACAGTAAGCTAGACAGTTTGTGATGTTACCTTGTTTAGAGGAAATGAGTAGGTTATTAGTTTAACAAGATTTTTTTCTGTGTGTGTGCCACAAGGAAAAAAAAAAAAAAAAAAGAAAAAAAAATGGCACATTTAACAGAACATGTGGATTGGAGTTCTATTTCAGCACCATGCTGGTGCTAATGAAGCACACTTGTTTACCCTGTACATTCCACATACATTCTGCAGCAGTATTAAAGTGGTATTACTCAGTATTGGCTACTGCACAGCAAAGAATACTAAAAAGGAATTATACTGTATAAGAAAAGTAGGGAAAATTATCAGCAACCTATATCATAACTGTCACAGAGATCTCAAAGCAATCTCATTTATTCTTTTTTTTCCTTTTTTTTTTTTTATTAGCCGAGTGTTCTTTGATCATATTTCATGATATGTTATCAGTGCTTAGTACTTAGAGACTAAGTAACAGTGAAGGAGGAAGTAGGTAGTTTTAAGAATACTGAAAAAAGATCAATTGTATTCCACACAATGGCACCTTTTATTGTAACTTTAACAAGACTAGCTTGCGACCTACCTGCGTCTCAAAAAGATATGTTTTGCTTGCTTTATTATCTTTTCCAGAAGTCCTTCATTTGACTGTAAAGAACTGATATCATTTTTATCGAAAGCTTGGGGTCCTGCAAGTCTCATTCTCTTATGGCCAAAAGGTGCACTAGCTGGATGTGGCATCACTGTCGAGCTCAGGGTTTGCTTGTGACACTACAACAAACAACAGATATTATAAAAGGAAGTGAGTGAAAATGAAATGTGTACTACAATATGGTGCTTCACATAAGGTTTATTAAGAGTACATACACACAAAAAGTGCAACTTTATAAACTTGTCAGCACTTTCAAGCCAACTTTACACTCATACTTTGACTCCCCTATTTATGCAGGTCTTTCAAACCTTATGGAAAGTGATTTTTTTTTTTTTTTTTTTTAGAAAGGTGCTAGCTAATAAAAATGTGGTAGTATGGCAGTAGCTCCTACTAATGTCTGCCTTGTATATGTCTCTGGAGACAGACAATATGGTCAAACGAAAAGTAAAGCAAGCACTTTTTGGATGTCAATGTTTTATCAAGCTGTTAAAACTCAAGAAAGGAAATTCACAACAGAGCTGGACACTGAGCCAAAGCTTCATGAAACCTAGCTCTGCATTTAAAATACGTGACTACTCCACACCACTGCAATACTTGCAGAGCCATGCTCTAAGGAAATGAGCACTCTCTGGAACACGTTTTCACAACTGCTTAGACATCTAAAATTGTGCTCCTTTCCTGAACAGATGCAACCTCAACTTTCTACCTCAGGTCTGTCTGCTAGATTATATGAGAATCTAAAACACTGAACCAGAGAAGCGGACCTCAAAAGGAAAAGTTGTTACGGTTGGGAAAAGAGGACTGATGAGCTGTACTGGAAAAGCGTTGCATGGCCTTTCTGAAGTGAGCAGCCAGGCCTATTCCACGAAAGCATGGAATTTCCTAACCACCTACACACGTTAAACTGAGCAGCAGCTTGCCTTACACAAATGGATAGAAAACGACTGGCCTCTAGTGGCACTCTGTTGTTACAACAGTGCCGCACATTATGTAGAAGATTGAACAAAAGCCCAAAACCTCTTTCAGTACTTGACTGTAAATGCGTTACCTCTCTGATAAGCTGATGCAAATTATGTTCCAGGACGTAGAGATGATCCTCTGGATTCTGTTTTTCAGAAGCAGACTTTTGTGACTTTTTGTCATTGGAAGAATGACACAGAGAAATAGACAACTGCAAACCTGCACAAAGCAGATAAAAATAATTTAAAGCAATAATTAAAGTTAGGACAGTGGCAACTTTTAAGGAGGCTACTGAGAACTGCTTTTGTTCACATTTTACAGTCAGGAGTTTTACAACCAGTATTCACTGTGTTGGAGGAAAATCGAAGGATGATGTTGGAGAGAACAGCACCAAAGGCAAGTAAGACTTGCTCACTGAAGTCTTGACAGGCCAACTGTGCACTTCACATCAATGTCTATGCCTCAATCCCACAGAAAAAGACGAGTCCCCAGGACCCCATTCCTTTCACGAAAAAGGATTGATTTACCATCAGAGAAATTTTAAGCAATCCAGAAAGAAATTCTTCACATGATATAATCAGTTGTGTGCTCTATATAAGAACAGGGGATTCACCAGTCAACACTGAGATATCTTCATACTGGTTAATTATCCTCACTGAAGATTATTAGCCTCCATTTGTCTGAAGACCCATTAACTCAAGTCTTAAATTTCACCTGCCTGCAATCCCAGAGCAATGACTTATGCACAGCTCTAAAACTGCAGTGTGCACATGGCATTAGAGTTGACAGCTTTAAGCGCTACTGACAAAAAAACACAATCACAAAGAAAAACAATCCAAAATTCACACAATAAAATGAGTAAATTAGAAACTGAAATGCATTGGCGGAATGCTTCTATAATTAGCAAGCAAAATTTAAATTCTGAGAAATTGTGTTTTTCAAAACCTTTGAAAAACAAGATTTTTTAAATTTTTTTTTTTTAAGAACAGAGCATTAAAATAGTCACATCAATCAGAATTTCAGTTCATGTTTAAGCAAATAATCATAGGTTAGGAAGTCTCTAAGTTTCCTACCTGGGAAAGGCTGAGAGATTATCTGATTTTTCACAACAATGTGAGGAATTTGTGATTTAATTTGAACAGCTTCTCGTGACAGCTGGGCAAAAATTTCCTTACATAAAAGAACATTTTGTGCAGTCTCCAACTTTGTCTGCCAGTGTGGAGAACCTGAAAAATATAAATCAATGTTTGCAGAAGGAAAGAATAAAAAGAAGCTACCTCATAGTTCCAATACCAGATACTGTGCAGTAGCTATGAGTAATTGCTAAGATAAGGGAGTCAATATCTTCTATCCAAGTTCAGTATTTTCAAAATTTTACTGTTAAGCAAGCACTTTAAAATAACACTAATGCATTTTACTTCGATTTTACATATATGTATACTGTGAACTGCAACTCCCTTCTACAACTGCCTATTAGATTTCTACTCCTTTTATGAACTCTGCTTGTGAATCTCTGATTCTTAGGTTGCAACTTCTTTTCACTGCTGCTTCTAGCTTTATTACATTCACTTTACAACAAGCCATCAAATAATCTTAAATTAATGTATGTGCCTTCACAAGATTTATAAGCCCCCAAATTCTTGGAGATTCTGGTCTGAGTAAGCACACAAGCTCTATACTATACCTTGATATACCATATGAAACATCTACATAGTAAAGCACCCTGTCTACATTCAAGACAGCACAAGCATCTGTGTCACAGGCCACTGGGAAATAAAACCCTGCCAGTTCTTTTTCATCTCAAAGAGCAAAGGATGAATTTCTAATCACAAAAGTTTACAGCTTCACATACTGACACATATCAAACGAATCAATCTACTATCTGCCAGCTGAGCTCTTGGCAATTAAAGCACATACTGCCAGCAGTTTCAGATCCAGAGAAAATATACAAGCCACAAAAACAAACGGTGCATTTTGGGCAAAGTTAACAGTGCACAGAGAGTCCTTCAGTTCAGCTGAACTACTGGGATGTAACTGGCTGAAACACAACACCTTGGTTTGCTTTCGGTTATGTGCTCAAACTTCTAATGACTAACAAAAAGGTGCTCCACAATACTGAAAATACAATCCTAGCAATTTTGTTTCAGAAACCGAGTAAGCACATATGAAGAACTGAAGCAGTAGGCTTTGAAAGCATCGTATTTCCAAAGCCCAAGCAGCACCTAAAGAGAAAATTTCAGTTCAAATAAGAATATTCTTTTTCTCTCTTCTTTCAAGTTATATGCTGAAATTTTAAACTAAATGTCATATACAAACCCGCTTATTGAGAACATGATCAAAACGCCAACATATAGCTAGCTATACCTGGTTTTGATTTTGGCATGGGTCTTTTAAAGAGATTGACTGTCCCAATGTCACCAATGTCTGGAGCTTGTTTCTGAATAGAAACCTAGGCGAAAGAGAATGTCATTGCACGTTTGTTTTTTATTGTAAGCATACAGATACCAAAATAAAACCCAGGCTATGTTATTAAAGTTTCTCTGACAAACCTTGATATAGGCCGATCCTTCTAAATCACTTGGAATTTGAACATCCAAAGGACAGTAATCCTCAGGTATCTTTTTATCCAGGTCAATGTCAGTGTTCTTTATTACCTCAAATGTGCCATGATGAGGAAATAAGGAGCCTAGGAAAGGAAGGACAAAGACATATGTACTATGTATAAAGCATCTTCTGCAAATAATGAGACTCATACCTCTGTTTTGGGAGAATAGAGTCTTGGAGACTGAGAAATACATAAAGTTGCACTTGACTCAAATTTCTTAATGACTTGTTAAAAGAAAAAAAAAAAAAGGGATAAATTCTAAGCTCATTTCAGTACAACTGCATCTCAGTCCTTCAGTGTGTTATGTGTAATATTTTACAGTAAGTTAATAAGTAGTATTTAATAATTCTGTGAGAAAATGAAGAGTGTTTCAAAATGGCATGAGTAGACGCATGGAAGGAGAAAAATAATCAAAAAAAAAAGTTACTTGATTAAAAAAAGACAACTGCCCTGAGTTTTGCAAGTAGCTTAACATACAACAAACACCCTTAACTGATTTAAAGTAACGCTGGTGATACTTGGCTTGCAGTCATAATACTATGACAATGTTCTGTCTTTGAAAAACAGCTGTGCAGCCAGTCATTCAGGTGGGACTGATAAAAACAGATGCCCACATCTGTCCTAGCTGCAGCCCTCTTAACATTCAGGGCACACTTCATCTAATTTAGAATAATCTAGTAAGAGACACATCCTGGGCTACAGCTACTGCTTCTTCATGAACACAAGATGAAGAACTCTAAATTTGTCCTTCCTCTCTTTCACCAGTGACAACAGGAGCCTCATGTAATCAGTTCAGATGCCTGCTGTCTATCTACATCTTGAGTTTTGTTAGATTCTGTATTCACTCCATCACTCCATAACTGGCTCTAGAACTCTGGACTGGTTACCCGCTTACTGTAATCCATAAAATAATGGATATTCTCAGTATCACTTCTCACAAATGTAGGAATAATAGGTATAATAAATCTATCTTAGATGACACTCTTTAGTCATACTTAGTTTTAGGTAATCCTCTGAAGATCGGGGAGTTAGACACAATGATCCTTATGAGTCCCTTCCAACTTGAGATATTCTATGATTCTATCGTGTTTGCTCAGAGGAAAACACAACATACTGTTTTGGTTTTTTTAATGCTTTAAAGACCAGATATACATAAAAGCCAAAGATTTATAGGGTCTACCTGTCAACCGATCAACTACATTGTCAATGCAGAATTGTTTCTGTAAAGCAATCTTTACTAGAATCCTACAGTTAGCTTGTAAAAAAATCACTTTCCAGGTTGAGGACGGCACAGTATTTTTCTGATTAAAAGTTTCCTCTTTTTATAACCCTGTCTCATAAATACAATAAAATTAAATTATATTACTTATTATTAGAGATATTTCATCTGTTTTTCAAGTTACAAAAAAAAATAATTAAAAAATCCTAAAATATCAGTATCCATTCTTGAGAAAAAACAAAGACCCTACTGTTTACCTGCACTTCTGTAGCTCAGATCACCAAGAATTTTATCTCCCACTTTTCTCAGCTTCCAGTGTTGCCTCAGTCTTAGCAGTTCAGAATTGAAGTCTCTTTGTCTCTTATTTTCCTGGTTTTCAGCAACTGATTTGGATAATCTTTCTGCACCTTTCAACAGGATTTGAGCTGCTCCAGCTAATGACTTCTTTTTTGAAATCAACTGTAGAAACTGAGGATTCTAGCAACAACAACAAAAGATAAATACTATTCACACCTTAATTGTAAAAAAAAAAAATATTGTAGTGGAAACTGGTAACTTGTTTTTGCTGGATGCTCAGTAACAACTTAGAATTACTTTCACACCAGCCACAAGTAGCACTCTGACCTACAGTTTCAGCAGAGAGGCCTTTGAAATTGGCCTCACCTCCCATTCTCAGCCTTACCCTGCCCCACAAACCACTATTCCAGCACAATGCAAGGAACATTTTACTATATATCTTGTATGCGTCATTCATAAAAAAAATCCAGTGAACTAAAATCTTTAGTATCAAGCCACACAAACTACACAACAATATACCTGTTTTGGAGGAAGGGGATCCTGCACAACCGGATCTAGAGTCATGAACTTCTTATCCTTTACAATACTAAGAACATCATACAACACACACATCTCAGTCAAGGCGCTTCTTAAGTTGTTCCTCACTGAATCCCAAGGCCAGAGGGATGGCTGAAACTTTACCAATCCTAAAAAAATAAAAGATAAGAAAACAAAGGACTGTAAAAAGATACGGCATAAGGCTCATTCTTAAGCCACAACACATGATGCCTGCGTGAAACACAACATAACTGCGTGACATCTGTATCTTTTCCACTCTACCGCTGCAACTCGCTGCGACTCGGTCACGAAAATCCTGACCTGATCCACGGCCAGCCCTGGCAGTCCACGGGGGAAGCCCAGCCAGGCCCAGGCGCTTGGGGGGCTGCAGGCCGGCCACCGCCGCAGTTCCGCAGGGCTCCGTCGGCTGAAGCCCGGCGATAGAGCTCAGTCTCTGAGCCCAGACGCGGGTCGACTGACAGGGAGCCGCGGCCCCGCCACCCCCTCACCTTCCTCATCCTCCGCCTCGCCCGGCTCGGCCCAGGCGCGGCCCGCCGATCCCGGCTCGTCCTCCTCGGAGCCGGAACCCTGGCTGAAGTCGATGCGCTGCGCCAGGCGCGCCAGGTTCTGGGACATGGAGAGCGGCTGCAGGTAGGTCTCGCTGCCATCCAGCCCCACCTCCTGCACCTGCTTCTCGCACGCCGACTCGATGCTGATGCGCACCGCCGGCACGCCCGCCATCTTGGGACGACCTCCGACCGCGGCTGACGGGCGCGCGCGCGCCCCCCGCGCCGACTACGGGTGCCGGGGGGGGGCGGGACCCGGCGATAAGGGCGGGGCCAGCGCCCGACGGGCTCGGCCGTCTCCGGAGGGCGCTCGGGAATGGGCGGAGCCGGCCCGACAGCGGCGGCCTCCGCCCCTGCGGGAGGAGGAAGGTCGGGCCTGAGGGGAGCGGCGCGAACCGAGGGAGGCGGGAGGCTGCCTCGCTGTGCCACGGCCAGCGGCCGCCCGCTTCCCTGCTCCCACTTCCATCTCAGGCAAACCCCAGAGGAGTTTACCATCGAGAGCTGCAGCCATTTCCTTTTACAGCCTCATTTTGGACCAGAAACTGGTTTAATTCCCCGTTCTAATCATAAAGGCACTTCTGGTTCCCCATCACCAGCTATAACCACGCAGGAAGCTCAACTTGTGTTCTTGCTCAATAGCAAAAAAAGGGACAATTGATAATATAGCATCCTGGCTTGTAGAAATAGCGTGGCCGGGGAAGTGATTGTCCCCCTGTACTTGGCGCTGGTTGCGGCTGCATCTCCAGTGCTGTGTTCAATTTTGGGCCCCTGACTACAAGAAGGACACAGGGGGCCTGGAGTGTGTTCTGAGAAGGGAAACAAAGCTGGTGGAGGGTCTAGAGAACAAGTCTCATGAGGAGCGGCCGAGGGAACTAAGGCTGCTTAGCCTGGAGAAAAGGAGGCTGAGGGGAGACCTTCTCAATCTCTACAAATGCCTGAAAGGGGGTTGTAGCAAGGTGGGGGTCAGTCTGTTCTCCCAAGTAACAAGCAATAGGACAAGAGGAAATGGACTCAAGTTGAACCAGGTGAAATTTGGTTGGATATTAGAAAAAGTATCTTCACCAAAAGGGTTGTCAGGCACTGGAACAGGCTGCCCAGGGGAGTGGTAGAGTCACCATCCCTGGAGGGATTTAAAAGCTGGGTAGATGTGGTGCTGAGGGAGATGGTTTTGTGGTGGACTTGGCAGTGCTGGGTAAGGGAACTCAATGATATTAAAGGTTTTTTTCCAACCTAAAACAATTTTGTGCTTCCATTGCAATGAAATTACCGTTTCAATTCAGTCATAACAATTTCAATTACACATACACTCTGAATTTCTCACTTTCACAAAATTAAGAAGTCAGACCTTTACTGGTTTGATTCTTGACTGTGATAAATGTGCATAATTAAAAGTGATATAAAAATCAGCATTTGTATTTTAGAAAGGTTACATTGCGACGCCTTCATCAGAGCCTCCCCGTTTCAGTCTCTACCGACGAGGTGCGTCTCCGGGGGCCTGTCGATGCGGAAGAGCAGCTCAGCGGGCAGGAAGTAGCCCAGGTACTGCACGCTGTCGGGGCTGGTGTCCTGGTGGTAGTGCCCTCCTTCCCCGTGGTGGCTGAAGCAGTGGGTGTGCTCCACGCGCAGATCAAAGCCCTGTCGCCAGAGAAAGGCCCATGAACACACGTCCATGTGAACTGTGGTTAAAAGTCCTGGGATAGTCTCTCCTTCATACTGCATATTTCCACACGTCTTACAGCCCACTCCAACCATTCAACAGTGAAAATTTGCAATATGCTTGTGATAATATAGAAGAGACAATCTCTACTCCAGTTCTGAGAGCCAGCTTGGATGAAAATGGGATGAATAGTAAATAAAATAACAAGTAACATACTAAACCATGAGATGACCCCCACCGGTTTTAGATATCATAGAATCATGGAATAGTTTGGGTTGGAAGGAACCTTAAAGATCATCTAGTTCCAACCCCCATGCCATGGGCAGGGACATCTTCCACTACATCAGGTTGCTCAAAGCCCCATCCAACCTGACCTTGAACGCTTCCAGGGAGAGGCATCCACAACTTCTCTGGGCAACCTCTTCCAGCCTCTCACCACCTTCACTGTAAAAAAATTGTTCCTTATATCTACGCTAGATCTACTCTGTTTCAGTTTAAAGCCATTGACCCTTCTACTGTCATTACAGGCTTTGGCAAAAATGTCTCTCTCCATCTTTCTTATAAACCCCCTTTAAGAACTGAAAGGCTGCAATAAGGTCTCTCCAGGCTGAATAACCTCAACTCTCTCAGCCTTTCTTCACAGGAGGGGTGTTCCAGCCCTCTGACCATTTTCATGGTCCTTCTCTCGACCAGATGCAACAGGTCCATGTCTTTCTGTCTCTGTAGTGACACTCAAACTTTTCCAAAACCATAGGCTTAGCTGAGTGCTGTTGAGCTTGCAGTGGAGAGAGATGGAAGTAATCCAGCTGCATCCACAACACAAGTTGCATTGGTTCTGAATGGAGCAGCTGTTGATGGCCGTTTTCAAAGCACTCATCAGTTGATTCTGTGAGGATGCACACAATTCAGCCTTAGGCCAAAAGCTGCCACATAATGACACAATAAAGCCACACCCTTGAACATATCCAAACCTACAGAATGTCTCATGAACTCCAAAAAAATATATTCTTTTTTTACACTACTTATGACTGCATTGTTATTTACAAAACAGTAATTTTCATCTATGGTTTTCTGGTTACTTTTAGTATTTCTAATGATGAACATCTTAATGGCTTTTGAAACCAGACTGGTTTTTATCCTGAAGTGTTTGCTGTTGAATTCAATGCTTGTGAAAGATGCTAGATAACATTCTCACATGAGGCTTTGCAGACTTTAGTTTGCATCGGCAATTACGAGACACGTGCTTCACGTATTTCAACACAGCATTAGCAGAGACAGTTCTTAGGAAGGGAACTACATGAACACACAGATGAACAAGCTTCCATGCTCTTGACATTTCTCTGGGTGTGACCAGCACTGAATGCAAGCTATGCTACCCAAACACCTGCACACTTGAAATTGGAACTGACCCGTTAATTCAATCCACTATGAACAGGCACTAGGTTTCAGAACAGATTGACCTAGTCTCAGTTCAAACCAGTGACATAAATGAGAAGCTTCTATTTCATTACACCACCTGTGGAAGGGTTTAGCACAATATACGTACTCCTGTTCTTAAAAGAACATCACATCCAACACAAAATTCATTACAAGTCTCAGTTTACGCTTAGAAATAAAAAAGAGACTCACTGGATCTCTGGAAACTATTACTGGCTGACAAATCAGTGGAGCCTTCATTTCAAAGAATTTGAGCCAGTTATTCACATCCTCATCGGTATTCAGAGGACAGGCAGAAAATTCTGGAGGCTACAACAAAAGTAAAAGCTTGGTAAGTGAAAGGAAGACACTTGTATCAAGATAATTTTTATCTAGCAACTTTCCTTCAATTTTCCTCTCCCCACTATTCTGTTCACGTTTCTTCTTGCCTAAAAGAAGCTGATTACTGTGTTTCTGACATAAACAGAAGTGACAAGAATATTGCTTCTTTCATTGCACAGGCAGCGGGAGAACTACTGAAGAGAGGGTTCTCCTCCTGGTACATCTTAGAAGCTCAGTTGTTTGTTTTTTTAAAAAAGTTGATTGCTTCTTCTAAATATCATCTCAGTTCATGTATTTAATGCAAATTAATTTTACAATAGTTCTACTGTTCTTTAGCTGCCCACAGTTTTCAAAAGAAAACATGACATTATTAAGGCCAAGTAATACAGCATCACTAGTTTCGTAATGTCAGCTCCTTACTTTAATACGTTGCTTATCCTAACAGCTAATGTGTACATTTAAAAATGCAAAGCAAAGTCAAGGCACTAAATTACACCCTGATTTGTACTTTTGTTTTCAGAAGGATGAAGAAAGTTCTGTGAATTGAGAACAACTTACCATAATATGAATCTTTGCTTTCCCCTTCTGTATGATAAAGGTACCACCCATCCCAACTGGCTTTTCTCCATAGTGCTTCTCTAAAATTTGTCTCAGACAGGACACAAAGTTAAGTTCCCCAGTTCTTCCATTGGCTTTCACTTCAATGACCTGGAGGAATAAAAATAATTTGTCACTGCAGTCTCTCGCTGCAACAGCCTGCAAAGGTCTGTGAAAGCTGCTCTGAAATTCTCCCAAACTTGCAACCCAAGATTACTTTTTGAAAACATGAGTTTCCCTGCAAGTGCAGCTCCACTTGCATCCTTCTACTGCCTGACACTAGTTTTGCCTGGGAAGGGTGCTGGGCAGCAAGTCATTTCCTCATACATGAGACAATGACATAAGCAACCCCTTTCTGGCCACCATCTGGCTTCCAGTCTATTATTAAGAAACTCTTGAAAGAGCAGACTGCTCAGTTTCCACACAGTACTCAGATTTTTGGCTGCTCTGCCCACACCTCTTTGTCCCAGCTGTGTTGGGGGAAGCACTTCTACAAAAAAAAAAAAAAAAAAAAAAAAAAAGACAGATTCCCAGACCTGATTTACACAAGTACAATGTCCAAGCATAACCTTAAATCACTGACAGCTTGGAGTGCATTTGGATGGATGATTTATGATGGAAAAGGTTTAGTAAACTGACACTTAGACCTCAAAAATTCAAACGCCTCTCTGTCTCCAGTAATTCTTCCTCTTGTTCACTGGCATCAGTTCCTTATGCTTGGATGTTTCTTTCACAGAATTACTGCTTCACTATTACCACAGAAAACTGACAGGACAACGCCGAAACCTGAGCTTCCCTTCAGTCACAAAGCTTTACAAGCAAAGTCATGTTTGATCCAAGTACGCACCTTACCAGATTGGCCCTCACTGGCATAGAGGTTGGCCAGCAGCCCAAACTCACAGTCAGTGTATTTACTGCTGTACTTCTCAAGCAGGCACCCTTTATCTGCAGGATTTATTTGAGCGACGTAGCTCCCATTTACAGCAGGCTTTTTTGCACTCTTAGTTTGAACAATAGGGATAAGCTGAGAAAAAGAACATGTAAGAGCACGTCAGGTAACTCAGTAAGAACATGTAAGAGTCAGCCAAATGAACAGAAATCAAATAAATGCAATTTAAACTTTGGACCGTGATCCCAAGAAATAATCCCCTTTGTCACACAGCTCTGTCTCCCAGGTTGAGGTCTGTAGTGCTAAGAAAAATGCACTAATCTTGTAATGTAATTCCAAAATGTAGAAAACAGTTTCGCGTTTTCTGGACAGTTAATGTTATATAAAGATGAATGCTAGTGTTAAAAAAAAAAAAAAAAAAGAGAGAAAGAAAAAAAACAAAGGAAGAAAAAAAAAAAGTCTAATCATTTAGATCTGAGGCCTGCATGCAAGTACTGGAATTCTATGTAAGACTTTCTCAGTGTACAGTAACAACCTCTATTATACTGGCCCAGATTTAATGCTGATACAGATTATCACATCTGCCAAAAAATGCATCAAAAGGAGATAGCAAGATCAGAGGTTTATGCTTGGAAAGACTCTTGGCTAATTAAAGCATCCACAAGCAGTAGCTTTTGTCTCCGGCCTTTCCTGCAGGTGATCATTATATATGTGGCATCTTTAAAATTTCCAATGGTAAAACAAAGCCATCCAAGAGGGCAAAAGGCAGGGAATATTTCAAAGGCATTTACCAGTAACTTTGAGATGCATTTCTAAATCTCGTCATTAAAGCCTCTGGTCAGGTCTTTGTCAATCAGTCTCAAAAAAATCATGTTTCTTGCATGCTTCAAAGGAATCACATGCTTCCTGGAGAATTACAAGTTAAAAATTAATCTTTATTATCTCAGTAGTATGTACCTCATTGTATGGTCCTCATCTGAATTCTTTCTGATGTGTTTTTGTGCTTCTGGCATGAATGGTGTTTATTAAATGTTTTGTTGTAAACGGGAAATACCCAGCATGACACTGCTCTGCTATAATGATACTTCCATGAATTCATTAAGAACCATCACACTTGCTTACTGACCTCAGCATTTACTCCAAGAATCTTAGATGAAGCAGCTCCAGCTCCAAGAATGAAAGCTCCGGGCAGCTCTATGTCTTTTGCAACTGTATTTAGATCATAAACCTTCAAAAGAGAAACAATCCTTTGATTTTGGTGTGGTGCTCTGATTTGGAATTGACATTCTGTTCACTTTAACCTCTTAATTAAGTGCATTTAATTCACAATGCCCTCATCAGTATTTTGGATAATTAGGTTGAACACAGTTTCTGAGCAACACATTCGGTAGTAACAAACTGGGTACATGTCCATTAGTTTTCTGAAAGGTAGAGTCTGCCTGTATTTTCCCCTGCCATTTTAACATAAAACTGAATTATTGTTCTTATTGAAATTTAGATTTGTGTAAAATAAAATTAAAAAAAAAAACAGGAAAGGAATATCGTATAATATCTGTTAGTTTTGTTTATATTTCAAAAAGATATTGCTTTTCTTTTGACAAACATTAAACCCCACAGCTACAGGAAAAACTCACTTTTTCTTTCTGTACAAGAGGGATGAGGTAAGGAACACCTCCCACATCTGCTATTCTAGGCTTTCCGCAGATTCCTGGAAGAATACAGGCAGTTAGCATGGTAAAATATTTTTCTTAACAATCTTAAATAAGCGTGCCATCTAACTCACCAAAGAACTGGTTCCTCAAACTTCTAAAACCCCTTGAGAACACAATTTCCCTAGCATGCTTAGTTAGATAAAGTGTTGCACTATTATGAAGTCCAAGGACAGTAAGCCCTAAAATGATTCACGATAGGATTTAATGCTAGGCCCCCTGTTGTAAAATTAACATTCTCTAAGCACAAAAAAAAATTATTACAGTGGACAACAATTGCCATTTGCTAGTAAGATGCCCTCAACACACAGTGGATACCCTCACTGGGACTCCACATGCAAAATTTCAGCAAATCTGTATGCCCAGGTCTCAGGGCAACTGACATCACTTATTTGGACATGTATTTTAAGAAGGGATGAATCACCTAGAGGTGTTTCTTTCACTACATTGATGACAGAGGGAACTCAAATGAGTAGCACAGATGACATGTCTTGTCTTCCAGACAGCTAATGTCAAAGTAGATAAATCCCACTCAGAATCAGACAGTTTCACTTCACCAACATATGTGAATGGCAGGAATTTAAAAATGAATAGAAGTGTAGCTCCTTAGATTCAGATAGTGATTGGCATGGATCTAAACAATTTCTCCCTAAGGAAAATAACAACTTAATTTCAAAACATTTTCCAGTACACTAAATGAAGCTTATGAAATAAGTGAGTATTGAAATCATAGGTTAAGAAAAAAACCAATCAGACAGTAATAACTAGTCTTTGTTCATACATCACCTAGGAAGCAAATCCAGAAATAAAATGTAGCTCTTAATGCATATTCTTTAACTGAAAAACAACTTAAGCTCTCCCAACATCTTTAGAAGACCAAAACCAAGTAGGATCAGGTAGAAAGTACTGGAGAAGATGAAGCAGAAGACAGGAATGCTAGGTTACCTTTAGCAGGAAAGAGGAATGGTTCCTGTGTCAGATCAGGACAGTCTACGACAGAGACCTGAGCATCAGCAAAGTTTTCTTTAAGCCCTTTCTGCAAAACTAGAATAAAGAATAATGGCAAAGTTATTGACAGTAGAAAAAATTACCAAGAGTTTGACAAGTTATTAACAACAATAAATTACTTCAGCAAGATACATTACAGGCCTTATGCTTACGCTACGTAACTCCATTGATTTAACTGTTCCTGTTCTGTAGGCACTTGTTTTCTGAGTCAGAGCTTCAGAGAAGTTCAAAAGCTTGTTCGGATAATTGTCAGCTACCACATTAATTCATTTTAAGAATTTAAAAAAACCTTTTAATTGGAACACTGTAACTAACTGCTCCTAGTAGCACTACGAACAGCACAACGTGAAGTAACATGGGTAAGCGTAAACCACATTCAGCAGTGGTTTTGCTTCATGGGAGCACACAATTACTACCAGAGTCACAAATCACGCGAGAGCAAAGGAGGAAGTAAGTTTTAGCTGAACTGACTGACAATCAAATCTTTAAATATATTAACTCAACTGTTTGCAACAGGTTCATTGCAATCTCAAACTGTCTCTGCTGTCTGGAAACTTCTGTTGTCACATGATATTGCCTGTCATGTTCACGTTCATGTGGAGATTTTCTGGCAAGTGCCACTGTCAGCACAAGACGTCTAATGAATGGCGTTGATGATAATGAACAGCCCCAAATCTGAACTTTTGGTTTTTTGGCTTCATATCAATGTTTTTAGTCTCAGAACATGCAAAGTCACTCAAATAACAAGGAGGATTCTGACTTAGACAAGTGCACTGTTTGGAAACAACTTCCAAACCTTGAGTGTGGGATTGCCTTCACATACACTGCTTCAAATACCATGTTAAAAGGTCCAAATTCTTTCATGCCTGAGGGTCTGCTTTGACAGAAATTGCAAACTAAGGAGCAGAAAATCCAGTCTGTGGTCTCAAATCAGGCAGTTTCTTATTTACTCAGAAGACTTTCCTATGCTTTTGCTTACTCCTATCAGGATTCCAGACGTATCTTCCTTCTTGGGAGCAGATTTACCAAGGCGCTGACCACAAGGATCATTAGAAAGCATTTGGCAGGTTTCTAAATACATCTCTGTATGTTCTGCTAAGTGGAATAGGACAAGAAAAGGGCATTCCTCAAATTATACTCAAGAACTAAACAGCAAGAAAATTCACAGCTTACAGAAGATCCTCAGGATGGACCGGGGTGGGGAAAAACCCAACAACAAAAACCCACAGAAAATTCTGCTTTGTGACACATCTTTTCTGCTACTGTTTTAAGCTGTTTAGCTGCAAGTACAAACTGTTCTCTGCTGAGCCCGCAGGTCTGTAGCAGCCCTGGCCTACTGCCTCAGCCTGACAGCTGCTGGGTGAGAAACATGCTGAGAACCACTGCTGGGACCACACTTCTCAAAGCACGGAAATGTCAGACTGACACAGATTTGGGAGAGCAGCAGAGAGAACTCGAGGACCTCTCTGAAAGTAAAAAGCCAAACCTTTAGTACATCTGCTGCAGGAGACAGATTGCCAGAAGGAATAACGCCTTCTGCTACGGCAAGGAAAGAAGCTCATGAGCTGGTGGATTAGACCAAATCACCTCCAGAGGTCCCTTCCAACCTCAACTGTTATTCTGGGCACATTTTGTGAAGGCTTTTGAAAGAAACTAAATAAAATGTTTCCTGTGGCCTGGTTCTAAGGCAATCGCCAAAAGAAGAGCTAAGTAGGATAAAGAAAGAGGACCTGCCATGCTACAGTACATCTTGTCAGCTGTGTTTTTAGTCTTGTAAAAAAAATAAATACTGGAGGGTAGAGAACAGATGATCCTGTAAGTATAAATAAGTTCGGTCTGTAATTGTTTCTTTGTCTGTAATTGTAAACTTTTTGTAAACTTACTTTGTCTGTAATTGTAAACTTTCACAACCCATGCACAAATCTGCAAATGCAGCAGTTTTAAAGGGTTTGAGAGCCTGTTTGTGTGCTTAAATATCATTGGGCTTTGGGGGAGGACTTGTTGTTTGCTTTAAGGAAATAATAGCACATAGAAAAATAGGGCTTTCCTTTACATCACAGTGTGCTGAAAGCAGGAACATTCTGCACGTACTAGCTATAGAAATGTTTTGCTAAGAGCTTTAAGATAAGTTTGAAGAGTACGTTATAAGTTTGTGAAGAGTTGCACACTGAATGACTTACCCCCAGCAAGCTCCTCCAGACTTGGAACGTGGAAAGCAAACCTTTCGACTTTGGCCATTTTGTAATTAGTGCTGATTTCTTCAGGCAAGATATTACAATATACCACGCTGTAGGAGTGACTGATCTGTCAACAAGGACAACAGTTTAACGATTAAAACAGGCTGTTTTCAATGTGTTACTTATTTTTCAGTGCCACTCAAGAATACATAGACAACAGTAGAATTGTAGCTCTGACGTGAAAGGAAAGCCTAACAGTTTCAATATTAGCGTTAATTTTCTTAAGTGCTTTGGAAGAAGATGTCTCTGTCAGCTTTACAGCTTGCTGACACCATTACATGCTCTCATCTTCAAGCTTACAACTGGGTCTTGTAAGCAAAACACACCCTACCCTGAATCTAGTTCAAGGGACGGCTCAGGAGATCTATCCGTCTTTCGTAAGCCTGCAGTCATAATTTGGTTTTGAAAGAAAAGTAAGCTTTTCTGAGCACATTAGCCTCCTCCTTAGGTCCTCCCTACCTTGTTTACTTTTCCTGCGTTGGCTATGGTGGACTTTCAACCTCAACTGTGACACGGTCTCCAATTGATTCTGGGCATGTTTCCCCCTCCTGAGCAGCAAAATAGAAAACAACAACAGCAAGTTCTGCAGTATCAGGCTTTGTACAGGTACAGAGCTTGTAACAAAAAAAAGTTTTGTTTGAACATAGGTTCTTAACATATATTTCAGTCAGCCTTGCAACAGCCAGCAGAGTCATCTTCTAGGGCAAGCCACTAGCTCAGGGCAGAAACAGCTGATTACCTATAACTCAGCCACAGCAATCATTAACTGCTTAGGCACAGGCTTGCTGTACACAGCAGAAAAAACAAATCAGTCCCACTTATTCAGATGGCCTTGGAGGAAAAAGCCAAAAATCTAATGACAGTCCCAGACCTGATAGAGCTTTTGTTAGGGAGGAGTATAATGTGAGCTAGCTGTTTATGTACACTTGCAGCTTCTATTAAAGAAAAAAAAAAATCCTAGCTTTTCTGGCTGTCAAAAAACATAACTGTCCTTATACAATAAGCCTCTCAAGTTTACATAAAGAAAAACAAACAAGCAAACAGCAGGGAAAAAAAAAAATAGTTGGGAGATCATAGCAGTCACCTAAACTGAACTCCTTGAGCTCAAAGTTTGGCCACCCCAAACTACTGCTGTAGCAAGCAGTAGAGACTGGGAGAAAGGCAGCTACCTGTGTATAGTAATTCTGATCACAGTTGGTCTTACCCATCTCCAGAGGTGACTCCCTCCCTCCTCTGGCTGTGGAGAAGGAACAAACTAGATTTGGTGCCTCTGGTAGAAGCCTACTGTCAGACAGAGCAAATCATACCCTAAGGCCTTAAGTGTGCACAAGAAACACAAGAAAGGAAGTAATTAGAGAAAGAAAGTGAGAAGATGGCTTTGGCAGCATTGTTTTAGATGATCCTCGTCTCCTCAAGAACCTTTTACCTTGTCTGTAAGAAGGCTGTGCCAGCACTCGATGACAGTTGAAACAGCCCTGAAACAGACTGAGCAGGCAGGCTAGAACTGTGTTCTGCAAAAAGCAGAGGCAAGATATGGTCACAGTTCAAATAAGCAGGCTCAGATAAAACACCTACACCATCACCTGCTGTTCAAAGGACAATAGTCAGCTCCTCACAAGCAAGAAAGGAGGGAAAGACTGTGGGGAAAAGCTCAATGTACCTTAATAAACACAACCTGATTGCTAGACAGTACTTCTTATTGGAAAGGACACAAAAGAGAAGTAGATCCGCAAGTCACCACTGCAAGGAGAGCGTTCACAGGGACTTTGTGTGTTGCAGTAGAGGGACAACGTGAAAGCAGACAACACACGATTAAGAGCCACCACAGAGGGGTGGAATAACATTGAATTACTACAGAAGACTTTCAGAGAGAGAACACAAATGCTACTGGGACGATATGATTGTTAGATCTGGGATGGTGCACCAAGAATGGAGAGAACAAGCATTTAAAAAGACTTTGGAAATTCCATCTTTTTGAAGCAGGAAGAAAACAGCAGAGTAGTCAAGGGTCAGGAGAATGCAGAGGAAACGGGAACCACGATATTAATGGTGGCGTGAGGGGGAAAAAATATCAGATGGCAGTCAGTAAGAAAAGAGAAATTCATCAGGGACGCCAGGAAGAGCAAAATCTCTCCAGATGCCTCCGCAGAGGTTGTATTCCTCAGGTGGGGCAATGTGAGGAGATCCCGTCTGTGGCACAGGAAGGCTGCAGGACGGCAGAGGCATCTGCTTGAGTACCTGGGATCTGGGAAAGGGATGGGTCACGGCAGGGCAAGAACAGGCGGGCCAGGAGAGACTGGGGTCCTCAGGGAGAGCACCGAGGCAGCGGAGAGCGGCGAAGCGCGATGAAGCGAAGCAACATCAGAGCTGACACGGCACTCGGCAGGGCTGCGAGGGGGAACAGCGGATGATTCCGGCTGGAGCTCGGGGGAGACTGGGCGGCAGCGGGAAGGAGAGGCAGGGCAGCAGTACCGAGAGGCGGACCGACACAGACAGCAGCTCCTCCGAGTCTCACACCGAGCGGGAACTGCGCCCTGAACGGGAACCCGGACCCTCCGGGGGGCAAAGCGAGGAGAGGCTGAAGGGGGAGATAGGCGGGACTTGCCCCACACTGCCCAAGCCTGCCGAAGCACCGGCGGGCGATCCACAGCCCCGCACCGGGCCGCTGTTAGCGCCTCAGAGGACGTACCTGCCCCGCCGTCCGGGCTCCGCGGCGACAGCGATATCCCGTCCGCCCGCCCACCCCCGCCGTGGGCCGTCCCCGGGGCCCGCCACCCCCAGCATGGCGGTGTCCGTCCGACCGAACCGACTCGCCACGACTCGACCCTCCCTCCCGTCAGCCCGCGCGCCTCTCGCGAGCTTCCCGGTGCTATTTAAGGCCTCGGGCGGCCATTTCGCGCCCTTTGAGGTGCTGGTTCGTGAGTGGAGTGAGAGGTAAGTGAGGGAGCGCTCAGCATCCACCGCCATCCGCTGTGCTGGTGCGGTGGGAGCGATGGGCCCCGGGTAGGGGGGAACAGCCGCGGCGGTACCGAGCCGTGCTTGCATGCCAGGGAGTCTGTCTGGGGGGAAGGGCCCGGGACAGGTTGGCGGCCCGGCCCGCCTTGCCCCGGGGATTGTTCTCGGGAGCGGGCAGTGCGGCAGCCTTTGGTGAGGGGCTTCTCAGGGAGCGGTGTCGGTGGCGTGTCCCTGACCTGTGGTCACTTTGTGGGTGCCCACGCACAAAATGTCTGCCGCGGCACTGGCCCCAACGCGATGTTTGGCAGCCGAGCTCGGCGGAGGGTTGTGGGGGGCAGGTGAGCGGTGTGTCCGGCGCGTTTCACCCTGAGAGAAATGTTGGCGAATTAATTGATAGCTCCTTGGGGAGGAGACAAGTTTGTGTGAAATAACCGTCTAGTCACGTGCTGGTTGGCTTTGTTCCTTAAGGGGTCTGTGTGATGTGCGCAGAGCTGCAGTGGAGGCGGCGAATGACGCCGAGCTGCTGGCTGTTAAGGACCAGACATCTCCTGGGTAGCTCGGGTGCTGTTGTTGCTGTGGCCCTGCTTTGATCTTGGGCTGTTCTGCTTCGGGGCGCTGGGTTTGTCAGGTCGCGGGTGAACCGATATTAGCAGTGTGCTTGTAGCTTGTCGAGGCGCAGGCTACTGCCAGAAATCACCTTCCCTTACAGCAACGGGCAGATGGGGGTCCCTGTGCTGCTATTTTAAGTGTATTAGAGTGAGTTTAAGGTCTAGTGTACTCTTGAGCTTGCATTTAATGTGGTTTCAGAATGAAATATTTTTGTTCTGAAAAATGCAGCGGGATAGGTTCTTCCTTGAACAGTTAAGTGATGCAAAAAGTCACCTAAATGTAGACTGTAAAAATCAAGCACTTGTGTATGGCTGCAGCAGATGTGTAACATTTTTATCCTTATTCTTTGGAGAATAACTTTGAAGTTGCTAGCTGTATGGGTTTGTAAGGGTAGATCAGTAATAATTTAATCGATGGTCAATAATAGTGTTTGGAAAATCACATCACTAGAGGTCCATTTTCAAAGAGGAGACAGAGGAGTCCTGCAAAAAGACTATTGGAATAAAGGGAGAGTCCACTGAGTATATATCCCCGTGGGGTCTCTCAAATTGCTGGAGGGCACAGCCCCCTTTATTCTAATTTCCCGGCTGCATACAATGCTCTTCCTTTCCCCATTAGCTAAGGTACTAGGAAAGTACAGACTTCCCCATCTGCCTATTCCATATCCCTCCTTAACATGTACACCCCCCTACATCATGCATCACATGTTTCATTAACTCCACTTTATTCCTCCCCTAGGAGGAGGAGCTAATATGTAAAAGTCTATTAAGCCTGTGCAAAGTTCAAAAGTTTACAAGCCCTCTAAATTCTGGGGTCTCAACTGGTTTCAGCCAACCCTCTCTGGCATTCCCAGTCCTAATTGGTTTTCTTTGATGATATATTGCCACTCAGGCCAGCAAGGTTATCTCCTTGTTACATTGTAGCATCTTAATTTGTAAAGACATTCCTCTCTGGATCTTCTCAACACGGTGATTCATGTAGGCCTGATGTGGAAACAGGATGCATTGGGTGGCTGGGGAGCACATGTAGTTCCTCGATCTGGGAGCTACCTCCGCTTACCAGAGAAGAGCTGACAAGACCTAACTGCAAATGACCTCTAACAGAACTGTAGAGGTCAAAGACAGTGGTGAGGCAGGTGAAGATGAGGAAGGCCCAGTAGGGTAGGGGGCATGTGACCTCCATCCATGGGGATCCTATAACCTCTGGGCAGGGTTGCCGCCTCCTGGCATGTACTGGGCCTATGTGGTAGGACTCAGGGGCTGGAGAGCTGAGCTGCATGTATCCTACCATCGAGATTGTGTTGTCTCCCCGGGGATGCCCACAAAGCAAGCATGCTGACCAGCTCCCCCACACCTGGGGACAATACATTAGCCTGGTCTGTATTTTAGGGTAAGTAATGCTGCTTCGCTTGCTTGCATAGGGGTAATATGCATGTGGAACTCGAAAATAGAGGTGCTGATTAATGACATAGGTATATATTTTGTTGTGTGGTAATTGAATACGTGGATCCTCCAAACCCTAATGCAGGATTAGAGGAGAAATGGAACTTACAGTCATGGCTGTTTGTGTTCTGTAGCTGTTTGTTCTGTTATTCTTTACTGCTAATCTATACACATCTCTGTCTTCAGACTTCTCAATTTGCTGTTGCATACCTTTGTCTTCCGATGTTTTTGGGAAGCCTTTCTCCTGAATCTATACAGTAATCTGTACTCTAAAATGTGAAAACTGTTACCCAGAGAGCAGCAGGTTATCTGAGGACATTAGATGAGTTCTGCTGTAGCATCTTCAGATGCTCAATGTGTGTGTAACTATATTTGAAATATTAATGAATATGGTGATGGGCTTGTGAAACTAAAAGCACAATAAAATTAGGAAGATACAGATTTATAGACCTAGTAAATTACTAACAAGCAGGTAAAATAACTTCAGGCTGTTGAATAGGAAGGACAGGTTTCTCTGCTGTGTGTTTCAGTCCCTTTTGTATAGACTTGGGTAGCTGAAGGGGTGGGTTGGGTTGGGTTGTCTTGCTGATTCAACTGAAAATTAACATTTTGTTCATGGGGCTGGTCTCCATGTTAATAATTAGTGAGCAAAAGGTTGGTAGATTGTTAGAGCAGGAGGCTTTAAGTGTCATGTAGCTAGGGAAAGAAGAGGGAGAAATAAATTGCTTCTGATGGAGATGCTGTCTTAGATTAGTTTAAGAAAGTTGTAAACTGCAGTGAAATGAGTAATTGTGTATGACTTGGAACTGCAGTATCCTTACAAGTATAATAAGCTGTTGGCTATGTGTACGTGGGCTTATTTAAGGGAAAACTTAGTGAAGGTTAAAACACTCAGACTCATCTCTGCAAGTTTCTGATCCATCTGATGCAGCTCTGAAGTGAGCCTTGCTTTAAGCAGGAGTTGGACCAAATGAGCTGTAAAAATCCCTTCTAACCTAAATAATGCTATGAATATCTTCAGATAAGTGACTGCAACTGTTAGTATATTTGTCTGTGGTTCACAGGAAAATGGTATCTTGAAGTTTGCTCAGAGTGATGGAAGGCTTGGTACCTGATTGACATGCAATTTTCTATAATTTCTTGAATTCTCCTTGATTTTTAGGGCAAACTGAAACATGACTGATACAGATGAATCCTGTGCTTCTGGCTCCGATTATTCTGATGACCAAGAGCTAATATGCAGTCAGCAGAAAGAACCATACAAAGTACATGCATGTGGAACAAATACACAGAAGTGTTCATGTTCAAGGCAGAAGAATGCTTCACCTGAGCAGTCTTCAGATGAGCTTAACGGTATATGTGAACCATCAGCTGCTTCAGCTGAGGTTTTACTGGACAGCAGTGATTCAGAAATGTGAGTTCTTGTCTGTAGTTTAGAATTTCTTATGTGAAGAACCTGTGTCCTATATCATGAAAGTATACATTCTTTTGAAAATAAGTACTTTTTTCTTCTTCTTCAGTGACCTCTCTGCTGCTAGTGACAGTGAGTACCTTCCTCAGTGCTCCATTGCACCTTCAAAGCAAAACAGGAGGTCACGGTCTTCAAGGCAGCAAACTGGATCTGTTGCAGGATTGCCTGACAATGAAAGCTCTTCAGATTCTGATCTGTCCCCACAAAGTTCAGTGAAATCATCAGAAGCTCCCAAGAAGCAGAAGTCAAAATTCAATTTGAAAGCAATTTTGGCCTATCACTTCAGGGGAAAGAAGTTTAAGGCTGCTGCACATCGAAAATACAGGGATTACTCAGGGAATAAGAAAAAGAAAAAGCAGGAGAGCACAGGGATGCCTACAGGGAGGCCACCACTGACAGCCTCACCTCAAGAGCGAAAGAGAAGGCTTCTAGACAGAGGTTTTCAATTCCCTTTTGTTCAAGAACATTATGGGAAGAAACATATTCCCTTAAAGATGGTTCTTGGCTATGAGGTGAGTCCTCTGTTTTGTGGGATAGATGTATTTTTTTATTTAGTCTAAAAATAGTGAATTTATGTTGGCTGTGTTGTGTTTCTACAACAGAACAATGAAACAGTTTTTACTTCTGTTAGACAGGACACTTGATGTTGTCTCTAATACCTTTAAAACAAAACACAGCTAAAATATGGGTGTCAGTACAATATTGCAATCCATCTCATGATGCCCCTATAAAGCATTTATATTAAGATCTCACATGATTTTTTTTTTCTTTAGCAAGCAGCTGCAAAGGGCTATTTCCGGTACATTGAAATGCTTAAATATGAAGAGCATCTTAAAAAAGCTTTAAAAGCCCTTCAGGCTAGTGAAGACTTAGAAAGAGAATGTCTGGTGGTACGGAAACACAAATATTTAGATGATGAAGGCCCCATTTCCCCTATTCAGGAGACAAAGTAAGTTCATTTTTACATTTTTAGGTGCCATAAACCTTTTTTTTCTTATATAAAATACCAATTTGTGTGTACAGGTAGATGCATGAAGCCCCCATGCCCTCAGCTCTTGGTCATCTCCAGCCTGTTCGCTGGTGTGTGGAGAGCATCCAAACTAGCACCATACAGGCTGCTGTGAAGAAAGTTAACTGTCCCAGCCAGGCCAGTACGGTCTGCTACTCTTACAGTTGGGAGTTCAGGAGGGTTGTACAGTTCCTTGTAGCATGTGATTTTTGTGACGGAGTTGTGGGCCTATCATGTTTGGTTCCTGTCCTTTCAAGATATATTGGCATCGTATAATCTAAATGTCAGTGCTTATGAAAGCATTGCTTATTTGGGGAGCAAAACGCTCAGCTGCTTGGGATTCTGTGTTTTTAAATGTGATTTGGAACTTCTCACAGAATGAGATTTTTATTCTGAAGACTGATGATGGTTTTGAGTGGGGAGTTTTACTGTCTCATTAAAATGGGGTAGATTTTTTTAAAGGTATTTCCTGAAATTAGTTCATCCATAGTTAATACCAAGTAAAGACATGGAGTGTTTTATGCCAAAGGCTAAATGGTATTTTAAAATCTCCTTTTTACTTTATTAATCATTGAATTATCTTAGGACTTTCTTTATGGTCAGATGGTTAAGTTACATGCAATTAAGGGATTGGTAAATCATCAAGAATACTTAATGTTGTAAATATACTCAGCATGTTAAAACTAGAAAGCCTAAAGGACAATGTAAAGATACAAAGCTGTCTTTCAGCTGCTGTTCACTTTAGTTATCACTTACACTGCTAATTTATCTGAGTTGAACTAAAGGGTGAGCCTGTAAAATAACAATAATTAGTTTGCTCTCTTAGAAGTGAGAGGAAGAAACAAAGTTCTGTAGAATAAATGCAAGTCAGCTCATTCACACACTCAATTCTGAAATGAGTACTAGAAGACTTTCTAGGTTTTGGAACCAGTCCTTCCTGTACTACTTGTTGAAACTATAGCACTAAACTGGTTTTGTCTTTGAGGGGGTTCATTCTATCGTGAGAGAAACCTGTGGATGATAGTGGAATTTCATATTTCTGTTTCATGGCAGTATGGAGATATTTCTTAGCTAAGGTATTAGGAAGAAAGCTGTGTACTTTGGTTAGCTGAGGCCTATCCTCTTATTTTCTTGATTATACTCTGCTCGTTTTCTACCTTGCTGACTTTCCTAGCCTGTTAGCTGATGTGTAACCCTAAATAACTCAATACTGTTGATATCTGCTATTAAATCTTCTACGCACTGCTTCTGTCCTGCCAGTGATGCTGGTTAAAATGTAAATCTGCTGTCAGAAACCAGCATTTGAGGACAACCGTATGTAGAAGTAGTATTTTACAAGGTCTAGCACTTTGCTACACATAGAGAAACCAAGGGTTGTGGTGGGAAAATAGCTCATATGGTTTAGGCTGCTGTGAGTACAGAGCTTGATTTGAGGCTTTTATATTTCAGTGATGATGATGACATCTTGAATTCTGGTACTCAAGAAGACCTTGATGCCAGAGTAGTGGTGAGTAAATACTCCTTAGCTTCCGAAACTTCCTAACCTTCTTTCTCTTCTGAGATTAAAGGATTAGTAGATAATGTTTTGAGTACTTAATTCTTGAGCTTCAATTCAGAGTTAATCAGGATTCACAGGTATCACAGTTGTGTAATGCAGAAGAAAGTTGTTCAAGTCCACACTCTCCTCTTTGAAATATTGCTGGAATGTGTAGGAATTCTGGAATTCTCTGAAGAGTTAATATATTGTTTGCAGTTACTACCTTTCAGTATCTCAAAACCAGACTTGTGAATACTTCTGTCTTCTGTTTTCTTAGGAGAACAGCTCTTTCATTATAAGCAGCAAAATTCCCAGTAAGAAAAAATCAAAGACAGAAACAAAACGTGCAAAATCACGTGAAGTGATTGAAATAGAGGAGGAAGAAGACTGCTGCTGAGAACTCGGGGCTTCTGCAAGGTTCACCTCAGTGAACAGAAAACTAATAAATGAGGGGCAGTGGTCACTATTCAGATAACCTTTTTCATGGCCTACTTGGTTTAAAATATTGTCAATATCGAGCTACCAACCAAGCAGCCTAGTCAGATTAAACAGGTGAGTGTATCTGGCTTCTATCTGAATGTTACTAAACAAGTATAATATGCCAGGTTTTTAAGTGTCTTCTATTCTGTCCTGTATCAGGTGTATAACAGCCTTGAGTCAGACTAATCTTGCCAAGATGCTGGTTTCTGTAGCTTGACATCTGTTAACCAATAGATCATAGAATTTGTGTAATTAAAAAATAAGAAAACTTCCAAATATCCTAACATAGCACCTGCAGAGTATAGAAAAGCATATGCATTTGCATATATACATACATATGCTCAAGTTACAATGGACAGTTTGGATGCCTTTCTTTCATAGCTGACTTGTGAGTGGCACTTGAGATTTTTTTCTGTGTTTTAAGGAAATGTGAGTTATGCTTTGAAATAAAGAGATGAATAAGCTAAGACAGAATTGAAGCCTAATGCAAATCAAGTGGCACCAGTAAAAAATGCAAAAATGGATATTAAATTTAGACAAAAATATATTGCAAAATACGGTTGATGCATTCAAATAATCAAATGAATTTGTGTGATTGAGGTTGTCTGTTGTGGAATAACTTTTCAGAAAACTTTTTCTGCTTCTGAATCTAATACAATATTCTGAAGTTAAATTATGTTAAAATTAACTAGCACTGTAGTGAATCTTTAATTAAAAGATTTTTTCCCCTCTTGCCCTCCTCTGTCTGGAATGGGGTCTGATGTGAACACAACTCAGCAGAAGAAAACTTCATAATGACAGTACTTAACAAGTATTGTCATAATTGCAAATACCTTTCTCAGAGGTGTTTTAGACAGTTGGAAACATGACTAGTTAATGTTTAGAAATGGTCTGACTATGGCTCACTCCTAGATGACAAGGCTGTATTGGTAGCAGTAGAAAAAGTTTGCTTGTGCATCAGCAAAATTTAAAAAACAAAGGGCGAGCTGCCTCAAATACTCAACTGCCAGTAACAAAGTAACAACTACTGAGCAGGTAAAAAGTCTGTACTGGACAGGGATGTTGTCATAAAAATAACATCTACTGGTTTAATTTCCTTCAAAATGTAGTTGACATTCTGAGAAGATTTACAGTAGGTGTCTCAATATAATGAGAGAAGGTCGAGTTTCTTTCCTTATATGCTTTAAGGTCCCAAATTTTTGTAGAGACAGTTTGGTGTTTCCCAGCTGCAACTTGGTAGCTCTAGGGAGTAAGACTGCAAAAATTACTCTTGAAGATAGTGTTTAATATTGGTCCAAAACTAATGGCTAAATGTAACTCTTTCAGGCATCTACCTGAGAAATACTCTTATGGCTTGAAAGATTCGACCTGGCTCCAGGAGTGGGGATTCTTGCTTGGTAAGGCATAGTGAGGTGGTGTGTGGAGTCCTGCTCATTCTGCAGTTCACGTGATGAATTTTTCTGTTCAACTGCTGAGTGACTCAGAAATGAACTAAATTTCAATTCTGATTAGAACTGGATAAATACACATAAAAATCAAGCTTATTACAATGGCTAAATTGATTGCTGAAACCTAGCTTTTGGCTTTAGGAATCTTCAGTTACTTGACCATATCTGATAGTTCTTATTTGGTTTGTTGTTGTTTTTTTCTTCTAGATCATGTTACTTTTGGAAGAGGAAGTATCACTCAGTGTTCTTGATGTGCAAGGTAAGCTGTTACTTGGTTTTCAGTTGTTTTCTTTAGGTAGCTTTTTTGCTTTACGTCACAATGTATTGAAATAGCAGTATTCCATAGTTCAAGTCAATACATTGGTGTTCCACAGGTGTACATCTTTCCTGTGTGAAGCTTCCAAGTTATTGAGTTAAATGCAACATCTCTTAGCCCTCTGACCAAAATCAGAGCTTGTAGCCTCTGCTTGAATGAAAACTAAAACTTTGATTTCTTCATTACTTGTATATTAAATGCAGTTTTTGTTAGTAGTTATATATAGAAATACTTTATTTTTACCTGATGTTGAATGCTTCAGGGCAGCTTAATCTATCTGATTTGGTTTGGATGCCACCTGGGATCTTACCTGCTGAAGATGTTGGAGAAGTACTGCATGCTTTGTCTCCTGGTGGTGCCCCACCCATGCTTTCTGCACTGGGCTGTATCACACAGCTGCAGCTTCTGATCACTTTCCTGTGGTAAAATTTCATCTTAATGCATGTCCTGTGCAAGAGCAGGGGGGACAGCAGAAAGAAGCTGGTGGTCTTGCATTGCATGTATTGCTAAAGCTGTGAAACATCCTGCAGCAAGTTTCCAAGGTCATGTGGCTGCAAGAGAGTCTAGGAAATATCATGGAAGAAAATATACAAGATTACTGGATAGGAAAATACCTTTAACATGGGAAGCCCTGCTCACAAAAGGATAGGGTCAAGGCTTCTTTCACCATTGCTGACTAGAAAATGAGTGTGACACAGCATAAATTCTTATGTCAGCATATCTGCTACTGAACTCCTTGCCACAGTTACTTTAGTCCAAACTACACTTGTCTCTAAAAATATAAAACAGTGGAGGAAGGTGGCAGTTACTAATTGTGAGTATATTGTAGACTGAGAAATATATTGATTTTTTGTGTGCTGTTCAAATGCTGTTTCAAAAATAGGTGAAAAACAAGATGAAAGTTGATATGGTCAGTCTGTTCCAGCACATGTTCAGTTTTTGTCTGTTCCTGTAGACAAAAACCTGGAACCTAGTGCTTAGAAAAAAACCCTTCTTTTGCAACCCACAGCTGATGAATATATTGGTTGTGTTACTTATATGAAGGGACAATATTCACATGTGTTCAAACAGCAGTTCATTGAAATTCTGATGAATCCAGGGCATGAGTTTCACATGAAGTGTAGTTGAGTTGTATCTATTTCTTCCCAGACCAGTTCTGCAGCAGTGAGCAGCTGTAAATTTTTTGGACTGCTTGAATTCTTATGGCTACTTTCTGGCCTTCTGATGTACAAGTCTGTTCCTTTAGCGGACTTCTGTGGAACACATTAGTGAAAGGTACCCATTGTGTTTCTGCTGAAATGCAGCATGAGGGTATTCGATTTCTTCAGACAACTATTGTTTCCACAGCAAGTAATCAGATCAATTTGTGCAGTCTGGTATCTGCACTCAGAAGTGTCTTCCTGATACTGTGTTCAAAAAGCAGTGCTATAGCAGTTCAGCAGCTGGCATTGTTGGTTTTCCTGCAGATGTTCTGGTTAAACTTGGTATTTCTGTTGAAACAGGTAGATTGAAAGTTTCTTATTGGGAAGCTTGTCAACTACAACACTGAAGAACTGTTGAAGTGTTACGGGATAGATGTGATGTTAAATCAATGACCTTCCGAAATACTCCTACTTACAGGGACATTCCTGTGATGTCTGGAACACAGTGGAAAGCTGCTACTTAAGGGTAAGTATTGAGGAAATAGTATTTTTTTTTTTCCTAGGTGGAGGTAGTTGTAGGAGGATCATAAAAACTCTTACCTTTCTGGTTGCCTTTCTACAAGGAAGCCATATTTTATTTTGAAACATCCAAGTGCCAGTTCATAGCTAGTGACATGTTTCTTTGAAACTGGCTAAGCTTCCCAAACTGTTCCACAGACCTTGTAGAAGCTTGTAATGCCTCGTTATTCAGCAAATAGGCACAACTCACTGTGTGTCTGAATTGAAGAACGTGGCTAGAGGAGTAACAGGTTGTGCTTTCCTCACTGTAAAGTTGATTGCAGTGGTGACAATGAGACCTGTAACAGCTTTTAGGGGGACAGTTATGCAAACATAGTTCAAAATGCAGCTGCTGTAAAATCCCAAGCATTGCTTGTTTTGATGTTTTAGAAAGTTCTACATCCTGCCTACTAAAGAAAGTGGGACTGCAGGTGGAGGAAAAATACTTGAGATGCTGCATTCTTGTAGATGGTTTATTAGGGCATATTTATAAGCTGTCTTAATGGCATGTTATGCATGTTTTCTTTGTGAGTTAACTTCTGTAGTTGTATCTTCTGTGCTGCAGTCCTATAGTTTCTTAAAACCCAGATGAATTTTGTTGGTAGTTGTGTGATAGAGTGGGCCATGGCTCTGGTTTCAAAAGAGATTGTGTTTTAGCATTTAGACAGTGTAACTGGACTAGAGTCTGCCTGCTTCATATTGAGCATAAAAGTGCCACAGTCTTAATAAATTATTGAAGTACTGAAGAAACTTGAAACTATTACTCAGATGCAACAATTTATTTCTTTTTAGGAAGTCCATGTGATAGTCCTGTCTGAACTAGCACCTTGGTAAGTTAGTATGACTGTTGTGGGGTTTTTAACCCTTGCCTGTTGCAGATTAGCTGTCTAACTTGGTGAGATGGTTACATTGCTTTTTCTTACTGAGAAGATGCAGTCTTGCTTTAGAAAACAAGAACTTATTTTCCCTCAAACTTGAGAATGGTGTTAGAAAATTGTTGTGATGATTGGCAAAATGTTCAACTGCTCTGAAGAGAGTGAGTGAGAAGAGCCTTTCTGAACAAATGTACTACACAAGCATCCTGTTTTGGGCATCTGGGTATTTGACATGCAGTGTTTTGTCAGTGAGCAAAAATCATGTGTTTAACTATGCTTTAAAAATAAAAAGGAAATTAAGAAGAGTTGTCAAATAGGATAATACTCAGACATTATAGTAACTTTAATTGTTGTTATGAACAGAGGCTATCAGGAATGCCTGGTTAGAACCACTTAAGTATGAAGTACTGCTCTGTTCTGCTGGTTTGTATGCACGTATGTGTCAGTTTGTAACCTTCTCTTGCTTTTTCAGGTAGTGTGTGATGAGAGAATCAGAAGAAATTCAGAATGTCACAGAAGTCTGAAGCTCCTGCTGGGGGGTTAGTATGACATCTGTGTATATCAGTGGCTATAATAGTTGTCTTTTAACACTGAGTTAGTGTATTTTAATGTAGTAGTATTTACCTAACATAGTATTTAATGCAGTATTTAACTCTATTAATTGAAGAATTTCTTTTAACTTTGGTTTGTCCAAAGAAATTCATACACATTTCTCAGTCAAAAAGGTGATCAGCTTAACTGCCTAAACTGAGTGTTTTGCTTCTACAAGCAAGTTACACTTGGCAGGAAAATTATAGGGAGGTTTCTGTTTGAGTCCAGTTTTGTAGTTAGTTCTTTGTTGCAGTTTAGGTAATGGTTAACTTTTAATGTTAAAACTGTTGCTAATACTGAAGCAGTTACTTAGTTTTCCCCAAATGTTAGTGTACCATTTACCTTCCTCCTTCCCCCAAATATCTTGAAATGTTGTGAGTTAAAAGGACACATACAGTAGGATCCTTGTGAGAGAGCTTTCCTTCCTTGCTTGATTTTTTTATCTATTGTGTTAATTTATAGTACCAGAAATGTTGAGGTCTATCCCGATAGGATCTCCTCTGTAGGTTCGTGTCGTTGGAAATGCCTCACAGAATAAACTTGTGGTTTCGCTTTACCCATTGAACTACCTGTTAGCTCTGTGGGATAAAACTGCAAGACAAATCTTAATGTAGCATCCTAGGAACTGCAATAATGCATTATGTTCTCCTTTAGGTACTGACTTCTGCTTTTGATACAACTGAAAAAAAAATTCAAGTTGAAAAGCTTGGTAAGAGTCAAAAGATGGTGTGTTCTGAGATTTCAGGTGTAACTAACACGAATTACATGGCTGAACTTAATTTTCAGGCAGGCTTTTGTGTGTGTACCTGATTTCTAACGCTGTTTTCTGTGGTTTGAGTTTTCTGGATGGCTTAAAACAGTCTATTCTCCCTTTGATCACAAAGGAGTAATTCCTTATTTTGGTGACTGTAGGTAACTTGAAGTTAACTTACAGATGTGCTGCATTTTTGTTCTCTGTCAAGAGATGCTTGGTAGTTTCATACTGAGCAGCAATATTTGGGTTATGTCTTTAAGATAGGGTTTAAAAGAGTTAATTCCTGAGCAGCTCAGCCAGCTCACTTCTATACAGTTAAAATTCCTTGCTTCTACAGACTGCAGGGCTTAAAGTAAAACAAGCAATTCTGGAAGAATTATAAATCCTTCATGGTAGGAGTATATAAAAAGAAGAATTGAGGCTGCTGTTCCTTGTGGAGTCCATTGTCTCTTGATTGTATGGCAGCTTTTGTTGAACTGAAGAGTACCTTGGTGTAGCTTATCACTAGACACTGACTGGTGCATAAAGTTTGAATGTTCAAAGGGGCTGTTGAGAATGAAGAACTGCAGCTGTTGCACTGTATGGTATCTGCACCCAGCAGCATTCTCCTGGTGGGATGTTCAAAAAACAGTGCTACAGTAGTTCAGCGTTTGGCATCGTTGGTTTTCATTCTGCTGTGTCTGTTAAACCTGGTAATTTTTGCTGATACAGTCTTTGTCCTTTGAGGATTTGAGTGTTTTCAATTTTCATGTTCCAGCATGAGAACTGGATACTGGCCTCTAGAACTTGACAAATGCATTCAGTTTCTTCTTTATCTTAACAGGTGGTTTAGGATACAGAACGAAGTGGACTTCACTGTGTTAAAGGGTTGAGCTCTGGAAGATGGTAACAGCCTGTTTAACAGGTAAGCACTAAGTTATGTCTCAGTTCAGAAGGTTTCATGCTGTTTTATAGAGGTTTAACTTGCTGTGACTCCAGAACACTGAAGCTTCAGTGAGCTGTTCTACAAGTGTAGAAATGGCTGTCCAGTAGCAGAGATCACAGGGCAGTGATCATCCCAGTTTTTGGCAGTATCTGAGGTTGTTTATCTGCAAGACATTCTTGGGTGTGTTTATACTTCAAATGGATGTCACAGCTGAGCAGCAATTTGAAGTACTAATTTCTGTGTTAGACTGCTCCTGGTTGTGAGGAATCCTTCTGTACTTGGAGCTTTGAACAGATTTTAGGCTTGTTAGCATACATCACTTGACTTATGTATTGGCAGGATTGGTTGGTCCCTAACAAGATTAACAGTCAACCTGAATATTGACTGAAGTCTCAGATTTAAGTTAGCGGTAACAGGAGTTGCTGGGTCATTACCAAGGCTGCTAGGATGTTGTTCCTGGTGAGTTGTGGACATGACCGTAAAGCAAGTCCATCAGACTCTGCAATTGCCACATGTGGCACTAAGTCTGCTGGGAATAAAGCTTTAATCTAGAGACAGAATGTTCCCTTTTGCTGTGAGATAAGAGCAAGTTCCTGCTGAGGTGTAGGTATGTGGCTGTAGCCTTGGGCCCCTCCAGTGCTTCAGTTACGGAGGAACAAAAGTTCGCTAGAACCTTTTAAAATGGGATTCTAGAAGCTGCTATTGAGAGGATGGTTGTGCAAAAGGCTGCTCTAGGCAATGTGCTTCCAGTTTTTATGTGCTTAACTCTTCACCTACACTAACCAAATCTCACTCCAACCTACAGTGTCACTGCATGTCAAAGGGCTGAGAAACACCCTGTGTTGCTGTCCAAGTGAGTCTGCAGGTAAGAGTGCTCAGCAAAATTGCTGGTACTAAAAAGAAATGTAAGGTCACTTCAAAGAGGGTTTGCATGGCTGAAAAACCAGCAGCTCTTAACGCGGTGACCACATATTGAAATCCTCTGCAGGATGCCGTGGACACTTCGTGTGTGCTATGGTCTATTTATGAGGAGATACACCTTATGGAGTGAAAAAGGATGTTTATCCACTGCCCTCAGGTTTTTGGTGTAGGGAAGAGGCTGCTCAGGTTGATTTTGAAAGCAGTTGACTTTTGCAGCACGTGGAGAACAATAGGTTGATGTAGTTGTCGCATGAGCAGCCTTGTAACTTAATTGCTGCTTCCTTTTCCTTTGGCAATGTATGTTCCTGGAGCTGCATGGAAGTGTGAGTAGTTGATCCTTCAATGACTGGCTGAGGGAGAAATGCAGGGTGGGAATGCTGTGGGCACTGAGTAAGTGCCCTGCTTCTGTTTGAGGAAACAGAAAATTATACTTCAGGAGCTCTCATTAGAAATCCTGCTTTTGCCTGTAACATTTTAGTAAGGGGTGTCTGGATGCATGTGTGGCCTGCATTACTGCTTTTATACCAGCACCATGTCCTGAAATCATATAGCATAACATGGCTTTGTCTAGGCTGAAGCAATGTGAGGAAGACAAAAGAGTTCAAAAATGGCTAATAGATTTTTTTTTCCCCCCTCTTGACAGGTCCTGGTGATGTTGCCACAAGTCTGCTGCAGAGAACTGCACAGCTCTTCCACTCAGTTCTTTAGATAGTGTTCGTTGCAGTAATTTAGTTAAACCTTTGTAAATTGAAATAGTGCATGGTGTTTGGAAACAGTTTCAGAGAGCTCCCTGCACTTCTGAACTGATTACCTCTTCAGTTGTGACTTGCCTGTTCTGTCCTCTTGGGAGATGTGGTGACAGAGCTTAGATGGATACTTAGTTGCCAGCCTGGTGTTGCAGAAGAGCTAAATGTGTAAGTTGTAATTTGACTGGAAAAGTCTATCAGCTGTTCTCCTTCATGCCCATGTCACTCAACTCCACTGCAGTAAAGCTCTGGAGAGGTGTTTATTCTGTATGGTGTGTCACAGCATTCCAATAAAGTGTTTGAAAGCTGGGGCCTGGTACTATTTTGTTGCTATACTGTAGGCGAACACAAGGGGGAGGGGGGAAAATTGATCATGGCAGATAATAGATCAATAGATCACTTATTCATGAGAAAGGAACAAGAATATTAATGTGCAAGATCCTGAGCAGCCCTTGCAGAAGCAGTAGTGTGATATGACACATACTACACCACTAGTCTCTGCATTGCAGAAAGCTTCCTCCATGAAGTGACAAGCTGGTTTTGTCTTATGCTCATGGGGTAACAAAGTGCAACTGTACACAAAAGGTGAGAAAACCTCAGTGAAAATAAACTTAAGATGCAGTTAATTGCTCATCAAAAAGGCTTTCTAAGACAGTTGCATTTTAAGTGGGACCAGATTTACTGAAATGGTCCTGCTATTCTACCTGCTGATAACCAAATTCAACTTTATAGCAAAGTTGAGCTTTGACTTTGTCCTGATAATCACAGAATTGTTTTGGTTGGAAAAGACCTTAAAGATGATTGAGCCCAACCAATAATGTACCACTGCTACTCCCATGACTCAAACCTTGTCCCTCAGCACCTCCTCTACATGTCTATCTCCAGGGATGGTGACTGCACCTCCTTAGGCAACCTGTTCCAATGCTTAACCACCTTTTCAGTAAAGAAATTTTTCCTAATATCCAACTTAAACCTCCCCTGGCACATCTTGATGCTGTTTCCTCTTGTCCTGTCACTTGTTAGTGGGAGAACAGACCAGCCCCCACCTCGCTGCAACCTCCTTTCAGACAGTTGTAGAGAGCAAGGTCTTCCCAGGTCTCTCCAGGCTAAACAACCCCAGTTCTCTCAGTTGCTCCTCATAAGACTTTTGCTCTGGACCCTGCACCAGCTTCATTGCCCTTGGGGCACACTACCACCTTAGTGTCCTTGTAGTGAGGGGCCCAAAACTGAACACAGTACATATTAATATGTAATAATATTAATATGTAATAATCATGTAATTACTTACTCTGAATTGGAGCTCTGGAGACTTGGATTAAAAACATTACACATGGAGTAGTAACAGGATTAAGGTCTGTATTACTTTCTTATCTTTAGGTGCTTTAAGATGTATCCCTTGACTTCTAGAACCCACGCTTCCTAATGTTAAGTCACACAGTGGAAAGAATATATACAATTTTCAGCTTTGCAGAAGAAAAAAATCTTGCACCTTGAGGATTCAAGTCATAAAGCTTTATTTGAAAGTGTTTTATACATATATTACAAAATTTAATACAATCTCCCTTTAACATACTAACACACATGAAGAAAGGCTTTTTGCAGTGTCATCCTACTCAATTAGAGGCAAACCATATTTAAAGCAGTGGTTAATCTGCTTCTGTAGTCATCTCTGTAAAACATGAGGACACTACACAGGTTTTGTTCACTTACTGGTTTTCCCCTACAACTTACAACAGCTGAGGATTCCCAGAGGCTGCAGTTAGCTTAATGAATTCCTGCTTTACTTGGTGGTTTCTTGGATTGTACCAAAGCAGCAGCATTCCCAGTTGCTCAAAGTCTTCTGCCTGTCATGGAGCTTTCCAAGTCTTGGCTCGTAGTTTTTCCAGCATTTTCTGCAAACAAAACAAGCCATGAGACCAGAGTCATGTAGCATAAGGGACTGTACTACAAACAGTGTAATGGGCACATCTGGGATACTACATGTATAACCTGAGCATCAGTAATGGATGGTGCAGCTAGTGCTGCTGCTCATAAGAACCCACACATTTCAGAGGAAAGGTGTGTTCATTTCTGTTCTGGTTTTACAGATTCCATAATTAACAGAAAATGAGAGCATCAGCAATTATTTCCACCACAAGAAAGTTGAGGTGGTCAGTGCTAAAGGGAGGACTTGGGCCTGGAACCCCAGCAGCATCCCCAGTCTGTCAGGATTAGCAAATGTTTCCTTCTGTCCAGTTGTCCAACTAGAGCAACTGCACGCAAACCCAGATGGGATTCTTGCATTAGGTTCATGTGTGCTCAGCCAGGCGGAAATTTCAGCTACCTGGAGTAGCCAAACAGAGCCAACCCCACCCCCTCAAACTGCCTTATAATGGAAATTCATTTCAAGTTTGCACTAATAAAAACCCTATTCTTTTGCCAAGTGGACTTTCCACCAGGTGAAGTCACTCAGTCTTTGCTCAACCTCATGTCACCAGAAAAATTCAGTCTGAGGCTGACATGATTTTTAGAGAAAATCTCATTCATCATGTTGACAAGGAAATTCTTCAGTGAGTTACACCAGTAGCATCACTTAAGATGCATACTGGTTTGATAGGCTCTGTTTCAGTTGCAGTTATACAACAGAACTGTGTCTCAATTAGTGTAAGTAGAAGCTTGGTGAAATGATAACTAAGCAGGTAGGACATCATAGTAGCAGACTTACCTTTTGAAACTCTTTGGCCTTTTCTCTGTTCTTGGCATAAGTTTCTTGCCTTGTTTTTGCTTCCTTTCTGATTTTTACTTCTGCAAGTTGATTATAAAGTCTGTCAAAACAGTAGGAAAAAAAATGGTCTCTCCTCAGGAAGAAAGTAGCAAAGCTGGAATAAGTTAACAAGCTTAAGGTTTCATACTGTTTTAATTGCTAGAAATTGGGAAATTTTGACTCAGTACTCCTGTAATCTCAAATCACTTCAAGTTCCTCTTCAGCTGCATCTAACAAACACACACCTCATTCAGGAGCTGTACTTGCTGCACGTTACCATTAACAAGCGTCCAAGTGCAGTGGTGAACTTGGCTTCACATTTCATCTAGTTTTATGCATTAATTGGCACAGCTGCCTTCAGGTGATGAAATGAGCAGGCTACCAGTTGTGTTTCTTACTGGCAGCTGTGCAAGGGAACTTCCCAAAAGGTACCTGTGTCACACACTTGCTTTTTCTCTCCCAACTGTCTCGTGTTAAGCGGCATTGGGTCCAACTGGAAGATCACAAACTATTCTGACAGCAGCTTTCACAAGACAAAACAGAAGTAGTTCATCTGTTTTTAACCCAAACTTCTCCCACTTGTGTTCATGCAATACCTTGAAGTACGCTGGTGCATTTCAATTTTTCCAGACTTCATGTCCTCTGGAGAAGACACTTTCACTTCTCCTACTTTCTTCAACTGATTAGCAACTGCACCCTTTTTTCCTAATTAAAAAAGAAAAAGCCAAACATAACTTCAGTCTCTAGTCCAGCTAACCCAAAAGCACGAGAGGTTTTCAAAGATTTTAAAATGTTATTAAAAAAAAAAAAAAGAAAAAAGCTAGCAGAACGGACACAAAGGAGATGACACCTTGTGTTAAAAATCAGTCTTTACGGTCCCACTCATTAGGCTGGTGCCTGTACTTCAAGCCAGCCCATGCTTCACAGCTAGCTTCCAGATCCCATCAAGACATGAAGAGATGCATCAGTTCACTCAAATAGTTGTACTTTGACAACTATTATTTGTAGAGACACCTTCTGACTACAAATGTGTGGGCGGATTGTGGATATAAGAAGAGAACCCATGAAGGCCTTTACAACATTAAAGAGGTAGCCTGGGAGTAGGAAAAATAAATATAAGCTCCTTACATCCCTGAGAAAAAGAATATCCCAGTCCACAATAGCAAAGATGGAACAAATATGAAATCTATTCTTTGATGTAAAACAGCAGCTAAAGACATAGCATTAGGTACACTTTGTTCCCAGATAAACCTACCAGAAACAAAAGACTCCTTTTGCCTGCTTAACTTCTCAGACTTTGATGTCTGAAACTGTTTGGCTTCTGGCTTTTTATTTTCTCTATTTTTTATTTCTTCCACTCTTTTCAGAGATTTCTGGATAAAATTCTTCTTTCTTTTTAAAAAAGATTCCTGCAAACTTCCATGTGTGGCCGCAAACTCCAGCAGCATCACTAGGAAAGTAAATGAGAAGTCTGAGCATTTCTCACTTTTAGCAAAGTGAGCAGAACCACCTCTACTATAAAGTCCCACATTTCAATAAATTTCTCTTAAAATCATGAGCTTGATTTCTTTTGTAAATCACGTGAGCAGGATGACATTGTGAACGAGGAGTAATCCTGCAAAACAAGCAGCAATCCAGACCTATGGAATCTAGTAACTGTAGGCAGGCCTGACACAACAAATACTGTGAGAAATACTGCATCAAAAGCATCTTGACTCCTCAAAATATATCAAAGATCTGAGAAGTCCCTTAACAGTTAAATTCCATCAACTCCTGTCTTTCATGTTACTGCTGTTCATCTTGGACAAAAAAAAAAAATTTCAGTATTTTACTGATGTCCCACACTATCATCAGAATAGAGGAGGGAAAAAAAAAAGAAAAAAAAAGGTTTTTAGCTTTGGAGCTTGGGGACTAACAAGAAATGAGAAAAAGTGAAGATTCATGAACGATATGACAACAGGCCACAAATGACCAAAGAAGTTTTCAAAATTAAGTAGTGACAAGACAAACCCCCCCCCCCCCCCCCCCCCCCCCCCTTTTCTCCATTTTTTAGTTTTTTTAAAAAAAAACAAACCCCAGGGGAGAGAAGATAAAACAGCGTTTTTTTGTTAGAAAACAC
>WUAM01000095.1:2884727-2910359 GCA_024336885.1 Actenoides hombroni | reverse complement strand
CCCCCCCCACCCCACCCCCGTTTTCTCAATATTATGAGCTTTCATGAAAGACAGCCTCGCATAGGAAGAGCTAAGTTAACGCTGCTTTGTCAGTAAGACACGTACTAAAACCTGGGTCAAATGTACTACAGACCAGGCCCGAGCAGCAAGACGCTCTTGTCTAAGCAAAATAAGCTCCATGTTTCCCAAAGGAGAGGTATATTTTATTAATTATTTTAACACTGTAAATAAAAACCTTCTCTATCTGACCGTCAGTATACTGCAGTTACACACAATTACCTGCGCTCTGATGTGATGGAAAGTGACTGTCCTTGGGGCTCTGGCCTTTGGAAGAGCTGTCAGGCCTGACGCACGCTGAGCAATCTGTATCTGGAGCTAGCGGGAAAAATTCTCTCTCCTGTTCCAAAAGGAATTGGTGATTGGAAATACTTAAAATACACCACAAATTGGAGTGAAGTGATACTACTGTGCTACTAGCATAGATTTGATGCAACCAGAAGACACACACTCATGCCTTTAGCAGATTCAATAAAAACTTCAGAAATGGATCCTGGTAGTAAGTATTTAAAAGCTACTTTAAAAAAAAAATAAAATAATCCATTAAAGACCCTTTGCTGACCATATTTCAATTGCTTGTTCTTAATACAGGGCTGCATAATTTCATTTTGACAGATGCAGTTTTCCTTTCCTCCTGTTGTCTCACTGCTGTGTCTCCTTCCCCCACTCTCAGATGGAAGGTAACACCCGCTGCAACAGCGCAGCCTCCAGCTGCCAACCTCCACCTCACCCACATTTCAATTACATTTTGTAAAGACCTGTCCTTAAGCACTTTTAGTGCCTTCTCTAAATGCCTCCTGCAATTGAAACGTGATTTCATCTCATCTATTAATCTAACAGACACACGTTATTTGTTCCACGTTACTGCTTGAGCACCCAAACTGTTCTCTCATAAACCAGTCCCTCTTGTTTTGCAACAGTAGATGAACTGCTGTAGTGGGGTCTCTCCTTATTAGGATTAAGTCCAAGTTAAAAATCAGAATTGCATTAGATAATAAGGACTTACCTCAGTAAAAACATCAAATTGAGAGACATCCACACATGCTGGGTTACTGATTTTATTCTCCTTGATTTTCTCTGGGTTAGTATGTTCAGTGTCTGATTCTGCAATACTGATGTCATTTGAGCTTATCAGAGTGAGTTCAGGTTCTTCCATAATACCATGCCCTGACTCAGTCTCCTAGACAATAAATTATACAGGACTTCAGTGTAAAAAGTAACAAAAATCACTATTTCCAGCAATAGCAACAGCTGTTACCTTTACAGAAAGAGAAGGCTCATTCAACATCTAGAAGAAAGTCTGCCCCCAGTCAACAAATCAAATACAGAAAGAGCACTTTACCTGAGGTTTTGGTGTATGCAAATCCTGGACCCTAAGTCCAATGCAAAGTATTTTATACACCCGTGTTAAAAAAACCCAAATAACCCAAAGCAACCAAATACCAACAAAACCTCCACCTCTCCTTCACTCACCTCAAGTTTAAGTTACTTAGCTCTGGTGTAAACTTTTAAAAACTAACTCAAAGTTACTTCCTTAAGTTTGCTTATGCTTTAGGTAAATTATTTACCTCCCTCTGGCTTCTAAAAGGGCACAGGGGCTGTTCAGTTAGGGAACTGTGCCATGTAGTACAGCTGCATGTGCTACACCAACTGATGCTGTAGGAGGGGGATGCAGTAGAGACACTACAGCTCCTCAAACAATCATGGCAGCTTCAGCTCATTTTAGCTCCCACTTATTATTTCAGTGCTATAATCTGAAAGAAGTTGTAGGTCAGAAGTCCAGGAAACAAAGAGGTCTTGAACTAGAATTGTAAAGCCAAGCTTTCAGATAGTAAAGATCTAAAATAGCATGGTGAAATAACGAAATAAAAAAAGCTCAACAAAAACCTGTGCACAAATTACTGATTTGGAAATCTGTTTTGCTCACCCAGACTGGAATACGACATGAGCTTCTGGGCACAGAATTAGAATGTTTTTCATGTCTTTCCAGGACAGAATCATTCTGTTGTACGACAGCCTGTAAATGAATGTCTGAGTCTTCCAAGTTGGTTTCTCTGGGAATCCTCAAAGATTTTTGTACTTCTGGAAGGCTTTGGTCTGGCTCCTTTCTATTTGTATTGCACTGAGAATTCAGCTCCACAGCTTTATTTGCTTCACGTACATGAACTGATTTTTCAGGAAGCTTCACGCCCTTCTTACCAAATGCTTCCACGGGTAATTTTTCAGAAGATGCAGACTCTTGTAACAAGTGAAGCGGGAAAGTTTCATCCACTGTAACTGGTGTGGTATTTAGCTGATAAAATGATTTTTGCTCTTCCAGCGAATTCAGACTTTCATTTCTCAGATCTTCCATTGAGCACTGGAGATTAATACATTCCACATTTCTTGCCAGTTCTTCATATTCGTTGGCAGATGAAATACAGTTCTCGTTGTCCCATTTTTTAATTCCAGGGGTTTGGTCAAAAGATCTCTGTAATGTAGCATTAAAGTCCACTGGTGGATCAACATTCTGGAAGTGATTGCTCAGAGTAGATTCTAATTGCAGTGGGTGAAAAGATCCTTCAGATCCTGTTTCAAAAGTTACCAAGAGTCAAAATTCTAGATAACACAGCAGAATTTCAACTCAATAACACCATTAACATTACATAAAATGATTCCTTTACTGTACACAAAACTTCAAGAAACAACACTTTTTGTTGCTTCTTAGCATGTATCTAGGGACAGACTTTGTGATGGTGTTGACAAACTACACTGAGATTTTACAATTTATACTTTGGAATTTCAGACGGGTCCTTTTCTTTAGAAGACATGAAATATCAAGTAATTTAAATTCAACTGTAAAACATTAAAAAACACTCCTCCTGCCATGAGCTGCAGTTAACTTAATGCTGCTGTACAATCATAAATGAATTAATTACTACATTGTAGTCTAAAAAAGTTTATTCCTTCCCCCCCCTTTTGTTTTGTAGATAAAGCAATTCTATAATCAGACCAAATATCACTGCATGCAGTACATAATGACAACTGGTGAGACTTAACAGTGGAAAAGGCAAATTCAATGGTTTCTAGAAGGACACAATCTGTAAAAGAAAAATAAGTAAGACATGCACTCTGGAAAATTTTAATCAACTTATGGAGCTTTCTTAAGTTCCTCTAACTTACAAAATTATAAATATGCATGAAAAAAATATTTGAAAAGTACATAAACAGACAGTTTCAGCCAAATTGGTATTTCTTCACCAACACCGTAATTGCTGCACAAGTAACATAATATCCATTACAGTGACTCAAATATGCAGGTCTGCTTTTGTACTGAAGTCTTAACTACTGAGGAAATAAAGAACTTCACAAAATTAAGGTGTTGTACCCATGAAAGGTGGTGGAGAAGACAGTGTGTGAGAGAGGGGCAATGGATTTCAGCCATTTCAAAGCAGGGCTGACAAAAGTGAAATATTCCTTCTCAGTTCCAGCGCAGCAAACCCACCTTAATCGTTGGTATTTACATACTGGCAGCAAGTGGATTTTGAAAGCAGTGATCTGACTGTACTGTACCTACCCACAGTAACATTTTCTTTATCAGACTCTTCTGCTGATACATTGTTTGGTCCATTCTTTTCAAGACTGGAAGGCAGACTGTCTCTTGGTATATTCAAACTGGAGTTTCCCACTTCTAGAAATACAGATGCGTCATGACTTTTTGTTGAAAATGTTGAAGTCTGGGGGCAGGAAAAAAAAAACAAACATAAAAACCCCAACAAACCAACTTGGTTTAAGATTTATTTTCTCAGTAATATGAAGGATTAAAAAATTAAAAGTAACATTAGATTTTTGGATCATATTTCTGCTTCAAGCAGCAAAACCACTTCCAAGTACATCAGAAACTATTATTGTGCTTCTTCTAAGGAGAAGGCAGTTATAGGGATTATATATATTTAAATCTTACAGAAATACTTTGGCTTAATATTCCTTCCATCAGTGTTTTTCTGTAGTACCTTGCTAAGTTCTCTACTATCTTGTAATATTCTATATTGAGAACAGGATGATGAAGTATCTGAGTCAAAACTTGCTTCCAAAGGTTGAAAGAAGTTTGGAAAATCTCTCTCCATTTCAGGAAAATCAAGTTCAGCTGCTAGAGCTGTAAGAAAAGAGGATATTTTAAAAAGAAACAAACCAACCTCAAACCAACCCCTCTCAAAAAACCCCAAACCAGATATATCACACCTTGCTTCTATATGCAATAAATAAATCATATGGAATTCTGCAGATATACAAATATTAGCTTGTAAAAAAAGAACAACAGACAAAAACAATCTTTAAAGCATTCAAGTCTCATTCTGATACAATGCAGGTACAAAAAGCAGAAAGGAAGTGCTATGCTTATCCCTTGTTTATTTTTTTAATGAAAAGCTGAAGTCTGTAAGCTCTCTGTTCAGCACTTGTGAGACTGCATCAGAAGTAGTGTGGACTTCCCAGTACAAAACACACAGTGACACAGTAGAGGAAGTCCAATGAAGAACCACAAGGATGAGTAAAAGAAGGATGAAACACACGATGTACAAAGAGAAGAACTAGAACACTGAGTTTGCTCAATCTTAAAACTTGGGGGTGTGGGGAAGGGGCACATAAATCCCTGCTGCCTACTGCATCTTAAGAGACTATATATATAAGATTCAGTCAGGCTTGAACATGCTCAGTGAACGAAAAAGGGTTAAAAGGACACAAGACAGAACACGGGAAATTCTGGTTGGATACAATTTAAAAAAAAAAAAGAGAGAGGAAAAGAAGGAAGATGTTAAAATGTTGTCCATGAGTGTTTGGAAACTCTGCCCTTGGAGATACTCAAAACTTGCCTGGACGAGGCCATAAGCAACCTCATCTAAGTGGGCCCTGCTGTGAGCAGGAAGAAGAATTTGGATCCCATAACTAGAAGTCTCTCCTGGTCTAGACTAATCTATAATTCTATGATTCCAGGTTTTCAAACATTCCAGGAGGAAGTGGTTCAAATTAAAATACTGGAGATAACTTCACGATAGCTAATAAAAAATATTCTTATTTTCATGATTGTTACATTTTTCTAGAGAGCACAGAACTCTCACCAGTCTGTTAATCAGCATTTCAAACTATGTGACCTTACATTAATAATAAAGTATTATATATTATTGTCTCTACCTTCCCAAAGAGAAAATTGGACATAAACAAGTAATAAAATTGGCACAGAAACAGCCAAACCACGGTAGCAGGAAGCTGTGCAGAACTAGACTATGATCAGATAGATAGATACTTGATCACACTATGTAAGCCGAATACAGACTAACACATAACAGAGTAAACTCCTCCTCATCCTGCATGAGATTGTGGCACAAAAATGCTTTAAAATGGCAAGTACCTTGGAAATGTCTATTGTCCTCCGAGTAAGAGTTCAAGTCTCCCGCATGTTTTCCCAAGATCTGCTGCATCTGATGTCCTTTGTAAAGGTACATCTCTCCTTTTGGCATCTGAGTTTCAGATTCTCCAGATAAATTCTCTTGCCTCTGCCGCAAGGTTAAAGGTAGCGAGGAGTTCCAAGGATGGCTTGCTGGTTCTCTCCAAATCTGATCTTCTGTATGATCAGAAGACAATCCTGAAATAGTAAGCTAGATGTTCACAGTTTTGCATATAAACCATTACACGAAGTCATCTGAAAAGACAAGGCTTAATATCCTGACATATTCATCAAGAGCTCCAGGGTTTTGCTTCTTTGATTGTCTCATGTCAACGGTCCCACAAACCTTACCAAGAATTTAAATCGATAATATCTCATTAGGTAGCAATCAGTACAGCTTAGCACTTTGAGAGTACATAGACTTAGGAAATACTGAAACAATAAAAATCAGAAGAGAATTAATACTGTCATTTTATGCTAGCTAACATCTTTTTAGCTCCTATAACATAAAAATGTGTGAATCCTTTAATGTGATCTTGAGTATCTGTACGACATCGTGCAGTTGTTTTATTTGTGTTTGAATAGAACTTGCCTAATACCAACACATGAAATGGGGGAATCAAGGGAACCACAATCCTATTCCTAGTTTGCACACCGACCCCTCTTTGTCTATGTGCTTACAGAAGAATTGCACAAAGCTACCAGAAAAGGTCATTATTAAGCACTGAGTGTACGGTGAAGACACTGCTAAACTTGAAAAATTTATTAATGCAGCTGAGCAGCCAAAACCTTTGGTATTTTTCTTCCACAACTGGAAAACGATAGAAAAGCTACCAAATCATTATGTTAAGAATTTGGTTCGGCTTTCTTGAGTCAGTAGAACACAGATTCATCACATGAGTTATGAGGGTTATTACTCAAAACAACACACACCAGTCTAGAACATCAGGGTTGAAATAAGCCTCTGAAATCTAAGGCTGTAAAAACTGTAGTCTTCAAAAATTGATTTATAAACATGGAATAACTCATACACACATATGGTTGTTTATGAGATCAGATGTGTCACATTAACACAATATTAAGCCTTAAAGTAAAGAAAACCACAGGTCACTATCTAATCACTTCTAAACTCACTTTCCATGTCCCTAAGTGATAATATCAGTATATAGAAGCAACTATATATTTATTGTAAAGGAGTTATTTTTAATTTCACAAAAAGCTAACAAGATCAAGAGGCAGACTGAAAGTAAAAAAGGATATACGCACATTTCCCAGAAAACTACTAAAAGTCAATATGGCATTACAATGACATTTTTACAAAGAAGTTATTACTTTGGTGACAAGCAGATATTGGAACAATTCTCTTAACAGCAAGACAATAGTCACAGCTCTGTAACAATCTATGATATATATTGATTAGAAAAAAATTTATCACAACCATTTGGGGAATTTTTTTATTTTATTTTAAATTTTGCCACCTGAAGACTACTAGTGTTACAGTTGCTTAATAGAACTCAAAATATCCTTTGCCAAAGCAGATGTGTTCTGAGGTTAAATTAGTATAGAAATAAAAAAAAAAAAATCATGAGCACATAATAAAACATTCTAGTTACACTCAACTCTATAAGACACATTAACCATTTTTAAATGAAGTACCACACTAGCTTATTTCAGATGAACTTACATCCACTGGGTAATACCCATTCTGCTATAAAGTAAATAAACAATTTTCCTGTTACAACAACAACAAAACACACTTACCAGTGTCAACAGGGCTTACATCCAACGTTTCACTAGTCAATAAGCTTCCAGTAGAAATTGTTGAAGATAAGTCACAGGGTATTCCTTGGATGAAAGCCTCTGAACCTAAGTTCGTGGATACTACTTTAGAAAGTACTTCCTAGAATGAAACAACATACCTATTACTGTGTATTCAGATGTTCATAATTAAGGCTTTAAACCCACATATTGTATTCTGAGCTCAGTTCAAGTGTAGAAGCCTTCATGTTCTGCACAGTCAGGCCAGTACAGATTCATCGTTGCTCAGTACAAAACATTCACACCTCACAGGCCAGACACATCACTCCCTGATAGCTCCCTCCCCTCCCCTTAGCACACACACACACACACACACACACACACACAAATTATTATGCAGCTTCTCAGAACGGCATTCAAATCATGACACCTGGAAGATTATTTTATCTTCTGGTGGTCAGATTTGGCTATTTCTCATCACAGACCCACTTCAGTACAATTGTAGGTCTCAGAGGAACATATATGCACTACATAAAAAAACTCAATTTTATAAGTACTTGCAATATTGAGCCTTTTGCACACAGGAGACCAACTTAAAGTATTTCTATGAAATTATACACTATATATAATTTTATATATATAGGAGATATATGTATTATCTCCCTTAATTTTGAGGTATGCTTTAAAAAGTCACAAAACAGAGAATGAGGGTTCTTGTACTTCTAAATTTTGAGAATTAGATGTGAACACGTCTTCCCAAATTCTGAATTAAAATGTGGACTGAGGAAATAAAGGACTATAAAACCCTCATATTTTTCACTATATACACCTTATATGAATATATTCAATACATACACAAAAAAATAGTTCTAAAAGTAATTTCATATACACACGTTATACACAGCATTTTTAAACACTAATTTTATCTCCTGACAAAATGACAGGATCTCTGGGTGAGACGATGAGATGGTAAAAAATTGGCTGGATAATCAGGCTGAGAGGACAGCAATTACAGGGTTACACTCTACCTGGAGGTGAGGAACAAGCAGAGTACCACAGGGCTCTGTCTTAGGACCTGTCCTCTAACACCTTTGGCAATGACCCAGAGCAGGCAACACCATACTTCTGTCAAGTTTGCAGATATCACTAAGCTGGGAGGACCATCCCATATGCTAAATGTCAGGGCTCACATCTCCAAGGACCTCATGAGGCACTACAGAAATCTTATGAAACTCAGTGAGAGCAAATGCCAAGTCCAGCACCTGGGAAGGAAGAACCCCATGCATCAGTCCAAGCTGAGGCCTGCCTAGGGAGCAGCCCTGTAAAAAGAACCCAGGGGTCTCACAGACAGTGAGCTGAGCATAAGCCCACAGCGTGCCCCGGCAGCAAAGAGGGGGACCAGCATCCTGTGCTGTATGAACAGGAACATAGACAGTAGATCCATCTCAGAGACCACCTCTCTTTACTTGGTGCTTATGATACTGCTGCACGCAATCGTAGCCCCTCAATATGAGACAGAAAGATTTCATCACAAAATAAAAAGAAGTTATGTTACATGGTTATTTTGATATGACTAACCGTATTATCAAGTTTGAATCGTGGTCCAGAATGTGTTGTAACTCCCTTTCCAACTTGTGAAGCAGGAACTGGTGAATCTTGAGCCACTTGAGAATCCTGGGACTCAGCTAAAAACAAATGTAACAGAAGCAGTAAGGAATAGAAAGCACCTTTTGAGCTCATAGATTGCAATTTTTTTTGAACACAAGATGGCACTAATATTCTACTGCTGCTGTCCTCAGTATTAGGGCACTGATTTATCCCATACTTACAACTTTCTTCTCACCTACAACATACTTTCTCCTCCACTGGACCACCAATTTAATTGGCAACCAGTGATTCTCCTTGACCAGCCTTCCTAAAATCTCTAATTAGCATGACTGCTCTCTGCAGAACATTCAGGAAGAGCTAACAATTCATGCTCTGGCTTTGCAGAATGAAACATGGCTTTGCTAATGTTACTACAGTCCTTTAGCAGAGATGGGGGGAATCTTTGTCCTCTACCTTTACAATGATTACAAAGAAAAACAGACATTCTAAGTAAATCAGAGAAATGACTGAATTCCTCATCTACAACATGATAATGACCATGGAACTGAATCAGCTTTGCCATAATGCTCTTACACATAAAAATAAGGAAGACCAGTATCTGTGCCAAAGAAGCACCATCGTAGCACTCGAAAACTGCAATTTCTGTATTCGGTCCTGACAAGCACCTTTCAAGTTTGACTATTCTAAGACTGTAAATTAAACAACTCAATTATTACTGGAAATAAGATTTTAAAGAAAGAAGTGCTAAATATCAAATTGAAATTAAATTGCAAATAATATGAAGGGTGGAAAAACCAGTAAAGAAATGCAGTGGCATTGCAACGGTAAAAACTTATCTCAACTGCCTGCAACTCTGTGTCTGTTAAACAGCACTGTTTCAGTATAGATAAAATTATAAATCTAAAAGCACAGAACACTGGTTTCTGATCCCTTTTCTACTAGTATGTGACAAAGGTCTGCAGGTTCACAGGAAAAAGAACTTCAAAGGTTTGAATAGAATAAGGTGGCAACAAGCTACTTGGCTGGATGTGGCAGCAGCGTGACTGAGTCTATATACACTGCAGAAGTCTGCTCCTCTTCTTTAGAGCAGCATGTAGGAAACAGGATCTTGAAAGTGAGCAAGGCCTTGAAGAAAATTCGTTGAATTGGCATAACCTCTTGATACTTAAATATCTCCATAGAAGAAATAAAAACCCAATACACAGTACAAATGATTTCTAAACTTAGAGAAAATAATGACAGGAAGCAGTGGCTAGGAATGGCTGTCAGACATTCAGAAACCGGGAACAGATCATTTATGCTATATTTTGATAAAGAATGAAATGCTGGAACAAGCTACCAAAGAATTCTCCATTTCCTGATACCTTTACATCAAGATAAGATATTCTTCTGAAATAAATTATTTTATTTTAAAGGATATCAGCATGACAAGTAGTAATTTAGGATACATATGAGATTCAAGCATTTAATACTCTCTCCTATTTATAAATTCTATGGAGAGCTATGCTACAAATTTCTTTACTATACTGCAATAACCTACATTGTTCTTGTGATATTAATAAAAGGGACGAACAGTAGCAATTTCGTGCTATAAACCAAACTCATTTAATTAAAAATACAACATGCTCATATCTCACATTTTTATTACATTCTTTAAAAAAATGCATTTGGTGCATCAATGGAGGGGTTTTCATTATTCTCTCCTCCCTCCAAAATAAGACAAGGTTTTTTCCTCACAGCTTCCTGACATTGACATGGGACTTCCATATTTTAACCTCCTAGCCACCCTACTCTGACAAAGAATTTGTATTAAAAAACTAGGTCTGTAATATCCAGAATGCTTGCTTCCCCCCCCCAAGAGAAATCACAGTTAAATAGCAGCAACTATTTTAGAGTGCAATTTCAAAGACAGAAGACTGAACAACAAACCACTCAGCAAAGACAATATATAAAACAGGGGTTAGTCCAAATCCAACCATGCAAACATACCAAAAAAACCCTCCAAAACCAAAAAAGTACTCCATGCTAGTCTGCTAAATTGGTGATAGGTATGACAACCTGTTGCAATAATGACTTCTGGACAACTATTTGTATTTACTAAGAATAAACTGAAGTCTTAGGTTAACTTGGGTCACACAAATAATAATAACAATAACAATAATAATGTATGGAAGAACAATTTCTGTACAAGGCAGCAATACATGAAAATAATCACATCTGGAACTTAGCTCAAAGGGACTGTTAAAGATGAAGTAGTATAAAGAGACAAGCCTGTTGATATGTAATGAAGGGGAACTGTGGAAGAGATGTATGTATCAAATCCAGTCACTATTTTCAGGCTGACTTCCTAAGGGAATTAGGTTTATGCAATCAAACTGCCTGTCTGATCTGTAGGGTTACTCTGTAATTCCATCTCAACAATTTGCAGTCTATTAGCTCATCTTAACCAAACCAGATTGGGAAGAAAAATACTGATTGCTCGAAGTTCCTAGCTCATCTTGTCACACATCAGTGACAGAGTAAGGGAGAGCAACCCAAATCTTAGCCTCACTGGTGGCACTTACTGCAACAACACTTTAGCAGTTACTTATCCTCTTTGGCTGCCAACCATCTCATTGGTCTATGCAATGCTTGCAACCACTCAATTATGAGCATGGGGATTCATCCTCCTCTAGCCAGAAGCAGTCCTTAAGACCATTTTACAGCCAGACATATCTGGCACTGAATTTGAGAGGGTCAAAGTTATTTTTCCTCTGATAATAATTGGAAGAAAGAAATACAGCTAACTATAGAAATTAAAAATAATTTGCCTGTTACCTAAGGACTAGTCTCATATCAAGGGAAACTCACCTTTGCTGATAAAGTATCAAAGCAGATTTACCAAATTTATCTTTTAAGAACCTGTATAACTTTTACTGTTTTATCTTCAATGCTTTTTTTTGAAAAAGCATATGAACAGTGATTAATAGGACTCGTGCACACCTAGTGGTTCTGTAATCACAAAAGCGGTACAACTCATAAGTTTTAAAGCTTTACATCATTTGATCCAAGGTAGAAACCACCAAGAACATAATTTCAAAGAATAAGATCAAATATCACACATAAAAAGCAACCATTTGCTCCCACCCTTAGAGATACAATGGCATCCTAAAAACACGGGGAAGCTGCAAACATGCCCTGTTTAGAATCAAGTAGCAAAAAAATTAAATAAACCCCAAACAATTAAAAAAAATAAAATCAAAGCTACACGCGTAAGTACCAACTACAAAATGCATTTCAGATATCCCTTTCAGAAATTTTGTATTTAACGTGGACTGTCTATTTTCCTGAAGATACTGCAGTAGTCAGTGAAAGTACCAGAGTGATTCACAGCCTTCACATTATAAAGATACCATTGACAGTTCCGTAGTTGTACTGCTCAAGGGGACTATCCTCTTGAATACATAACCACAGAAAGCTTTGCTTTTTTCTAATAAGTATGTATGTTCACGTAAAGTTTTCTAATCCTCTTACATAAATCACTGCACTGTTCATATGTAATACTCACTAATGTAAAATGACACAGAGGTATTTCCTATGAAGCTGGGAATGGCTGATCTAGCAATGCTTCTACAACTTACTCAGAAAAGTTACAAGCCTATTCAGCTATTGTTAAAAAAGATAAAATTCTTTAGAGGCAGTTTAAGTTTAAATATAGGTACATTTCAAAAAGACTGTTCTGAGGATTAAAGAAAGCAGTTGAAAGAAAATGAGCTTACATGTACTTATTCAAAACAACTTCAATTCCTAGTAAATCCTGATTGAGTTGAAAAGGATGCCTCAACACAGACTAAATGAAAAGTGATCTTAAAATGTGGGGCAGGGGTGAAATTCCCAGCAAAACCAGGAGGTGCATACTATATGGCTGTATTGTAAAGACGTACATATAAGGTAGCAAAGTTGCTGAAAACTCCTTTGCAGCTCTAGTTATATATTTATTTTAGGTGGATACTGAAAACTGTACTGGACCATGAGGTGCTGTCATCTTGCAATAAGCTTCAAATTGCTTTAGTCAATGTTTCCCAAACTTTGTCTAACAGTTCCCAGGAGGTCAGGCACAGCATTTCATAGCAACAAAAACCTGCATTTCAATCTGCAGGAAGTTTGAAGAAAAGCAAGTGGATTATAACTGAAAGTACTGGAGCCTTTGAGTTGATGTTATTCCAAGACTGGAGAGACAAGCTAAATTTGTATAGGCAGGGAAGAACGGTAGAAATTAAAAACGTTGACATCCACCTGTTAGTCCCATCCCTGGACAAAACTTTTTAGTGGCCCACTTTCTTTGTTTACCTAAGACTAGTCATCTTTGTCCTTTTATAAGCCAGTCAACCTTCCCATAACATGCTTAGTAGGTTTTAACGACCTTGTAACAAAATTATGCTGAGAATTCACTTTCTATCAAAACCAACTCTTTTTTTGGTAATGAAAAAACTTGGCTTAATTAAGGAATCAGACTGACTTTGTCACATATGCACACAGTCCCTCCTCAAAGGTGTGATCTCTAATAAAAACTTCTCACAGATGAGCAGAAAACATCAGAAATAATCATTACGTTATTGTGCTACTTTTATTTCTGACCTAACTAAAAGCTGTTTCTTTCCTAGTTGTTTCTTGGAGCTAAGTGTAACACTCAGCCTTCTATTTTTTTGTCTCAACTGTATTTTTAAGCAATTTCTTAGCTACACTGATCTTTCAGTTGACATCTACATTAGCATGTCAGCACTCCAGAGTTCTTTCTAAGCATTAATTTCCATAGTGCCAATACAGGGAAGCACTGGGTTCTAAACTGGGCACACCACTGCTCTGCTTAAACCAGGTTCCCACCTGGTAAAGCTGCAAACCTGAACACTCCATAGTCTGGGCAGAAGGTACCTCCCTCAGAAGGAAGACACCTGAGACTGTCTACAGCAGTCTGCTACCTGGGCACGCACAGGATTCTGCTGGTAAGAGCAGTACAGTTGGGAAGTACAAAATAAGCTTCTTTACAGACAATTCTACTAGGTATAGATACAAAACACGTGTCTCGGATGAGAAATTGTTGACCAGAAATAAAGTTTTCTGCAGTGTGGGCTTTTGTTACTAGAATGGTAATGGACTGCAAACAAACCAAAACAAAGCACACACACAAAAAAACACAAACACAAAAACCCCCAATCAAACAAACAAAAACAAAAAATCAAAAAAAGGTAAAACCTCACGTCATTCTGAGACACATGCTTATTGAAACATCCTTTTAATACTTAAATGTAAATGGTATTTAAATAGCACTGCATGTTCTTTAACAAGTCAGGTCATATGCTACGAATAAACAACAGTAAAATTAGCAGTGCTGAATGGTATTCACATCATCCCTGAGAAGAAGAGGATTTCCTCACCTGAATCGTACGAGTTCTCAGCAGTCATCATCAGCACCTCTCGTAATAACCTACTCGACTGTTTACTTTGCCTTGGACTTCCAGGAGAGATTTGTTCCTTGCAGTTTGTTATGCTCAAAGGCAACCTGCCTTCTTCACTAAGAGCCTGACTGTAACGCTTCACATACGCCAACTCTCCAATGGTTGAAATGGGAGAAGATTCTCGATCAACAGAATCCGTTTTATCTGAATTAAGAACATCTGTAATCAGTTTAGGTATAGAAATGCAGCGGTTTGCACTTCATGAAAAACATTGTGATGCACGTTCTATTCTACAGAAATAACTTGCTGAATTCATGGTGCTACATTTTAATAAAGATACCATATCATGTCACCAAACCCCCTTGCATTACACAGTCTATAGATTCTGCAAATTGAAAGATTATTTTTTGAGAAGTCTATGACCTGTACAATTCCTAATTCAAAATATTTCTTACAAAAGAATTAAAATTAAATTTTCTACATAGCAAATCCACCAAAATTTTCAGATTTTTTTTTTTCCAAATCTAGGGGCAATATAACTTCTGTGCTCCAGCTTAAAGATTTCTTTTCTCTCCAGCTCACACAACAGCCCCTTTTGGCCACCCAACCCAATAAAATCTCAAATTCAACTTTTTACCCCACCGTGACCAATGGTTAGATAATATAGGAATAAATCACCTGTAGATCATAACAGGATTACACAGAAAAGTGAGTATTCCCTACTCTAGAATTCCACTAGATAGTATTTTTAAAAAATATTTCTGAAATTAAGATGTGTACCAGTAAACCAAGTGCTTTTGAGAATATACATATGCTCTTTAATCAAAACCTTCACCAACAAAACTTGTCAAGTCAAGACACCAAATTGGTCCAAAAAGAATTATTCTACATAAACTAATGCTGACTAGCATCCATTCATTTCCTTTAATTAAAAAATGTCCTGTATCAGCTGTTTTATTCTTTTGCTCCAGATGAATGCCAGCCTGACAGGCCTAGAGTTACTCAGATTGTTCCTCTTAGGCCTTTTAGAAACACTGGCGCAACATTAAGTTTTGTAAAATAGGCATTAAATGTTAGCTGTGAAGAGACTTAAAAAAAAATAAATTAAATGTTTACATTTAGAAAACATCAGTTGTTGTACCTGTTAATTAATGTTCTTTACAGAGAACTACAAAGCATTGCATGCAGGCTGTAGCAAACAGAAAATGGTAATTGCTTTGTGCAGTTGCACTCTGAAATGTTTAGAGTGTCTTGTACTTGGAAAACAAAACAAAAAAACAAACAAAACAACAACCAAAAAAAACCCACAATCAAACCTAAAAAGATGGTCTAAAAATTTCTGTAGAAACTTGATACTAATTCCTTTTGTGAAAGATTTCATGCTCGCTTTCTTGGTATGCTCAAAAACTAAACCTTCAAGCACCATCTATCAACTCTGATTGTTCTCTTTAAAATTATTGTACAATTGTCTATTAACATAGATCCTGGTCAACAGAAAAGTCAACAGGGAACTTCAGTCATAGAATTACAGTCAATTTTCTTTTCTTGGTGTTATTTTTTTTCAGTTACATTTTTCTAGACAGACACTGACAGGATAAGCTTTCCTTAACTATAACTCACTTTGCAAGTATATGAATTATACCTTAAAAAGAGGCAGCAGTATCAGCTATTATTTGATAATCAAGCATCTCAAAGACTCTTCAGAAAAGACTAACTTCCTCCAATCTGTATTTCTCAGGAACAGCAGCATTTCTTTTATATATATGTATATTTATATACACACACACAGAGATATAAAAAATCTAATTTACCTGCAAAAGAAATGCTGCAGCTCTTCGGTGTGTCTGCCTCCGGTATAACACTAAGTTCATGTTGTTCCAAATCAAACCCTAACTTGACTTTTGTCACAGGTGGTTTGGAAGATTTCCTTTTCTGCTCTCTACATACAACTCTCTCAGGATGTTCTGTAAAACAAAGTTTTGTGTGTTGTAAATATCTATATCTCAAATTATCTTGGAGAGATAGAAGAGAACTCCATCTCAGCTGCAAAATGAGAAAAATGATAATCAAAAATACTATGCAGCCTTACCGGTTTGCTCAGCTGGACCAGTGCACTGTGAAATGATTTCACTTTCATGAAATTTACTCCTGCCACAATTCTCTTGCTTGTAGTTTTCTGAGACTTGGAAAAAGTCAGTTCTATTAATCCAGTCAGGCTTTTGTGCCCCTGTTGTTTCTTCATCGGTGCAGATGTGTCTCACCTTGGGGGTGTGACAGAGGGACAGGGAAAGCAACAGAGTTTAAGATTATACTCACTTGCCAAACTGGCATTTTCTTGTGTGTGTCCATGCAGGACAATACTGAGCACCTTGAGAAAGTACTTGAAGTACGCAAGATACTGGACAATCTTGCTTAGCTTACAGTAACATTTTGACATATACATATTTTATTTAGCTCTACATATCTAATGTGATAAAACACCAGTATTTACATTTTCAAGGCCTTTGTTACATGAGAGCAGAATACTCAGCTTTTTTAACAGAAGCAGTTCCTGAAAAGTCTGCTTTTATTTTTTCAGCTCCTGAATTCAGGAATTTTAGCTGCTTGGAAACAGCAAAAGCAAGAGACAGGACTCTAGGGGACAGTGGTTCTTCTAAGGCAGCTACTGGTAACAAGAAAAAAAACCAAACCAAACCAAACCCAAACCCAAAACCAACACCACCACTAAGGAAAAAAAAAGGGAGCTTCTTCAGAAACTCAAAAATAAACTTGGATTTTTCTTCTATTACCCAGAAACAAGCATAATTAGAAGTCAATAGTGCAGATGCCAAATCAATTACCTAATGGGTACACATGAAAAGACAAATTTTAAGAAAATAATCTATTCAAAATGCTTACGATATTCTTTGAGGTGCTGCTGCAGTATTTTTAAGACAAGAGCTGTTTTACACATATGGCTGCATCGCTGGAGCTGAAGAAAACTATACCCACAGATATTTCAGACAACGTAACTATTTCAATAGGCATTATGTTCAGAGACCAAGTAGAGAAGTTCACACTATTTCTGCTAGACTGAACAAAACAGCGCTCTTGGGGCTTACAGAAAAGAACTACTGATTACAAATCACAAGTCCTCATTAAAATTGTCATTGTGGTAAATCACCTAAAACTATCAACACTCTGTGGGATACTTTGCTAATTGGTAGCGTTCACTCTTAAGTTTGATCACCTACTAGATGACTCACCATGCAAAGCATTTCTAAAGCTTACCTGCTTGTTAAGAAACTCTTTCAAAGCCTCTTGCTGCCTCTGCATCTGTTCCTTCAATTTATCTTGCTTCTGTAAAAGTAGTTGTTCTTGTATTTTCTGTCTAGAAAGAAGAGCTTCTCTTTGTGCATCTAGCTGCTCTTGCAACTCTTTCAAATACTTTTGCTGAGCTTGGATGCTTTCTGATGAGGCCAACACTCTGTCCCTTAAATTCACTATATCAGAGTAATTTAACAAAGATGCATCTCTTGGCTTTGTTATCAAGAATTCCTCAAGACCTTGGGCTTTAGATTCTTCATGAGGCAAAGTCATGGGTTCAGAAAGATGGAGGGGTTGTTCAAGACTTGTTTTGATGGTGCTCTCTGCAGATCCCTGCTGATATGCCAAAGAATCAACTGAGGCTACCTGAACTATATGAGATCTCTTAGTTGCTGGCATGAGGGGTGCCTTAACTGGAGGCTCTTTGTTAGCTTCTGACTCTGTTTGATGGTCAGGTATCTTCTGAGAAGACTCTTTAAAGTGCACTGTTTTTGACAGCTCAGAGGAACCTTCTGTGGGCAAAACAAATCTAACATGCTGTACATGTACTGCCGGTTGTGTTCTTACTGCAGTGACATCCTTCATGACTAACCCCGATGGTAACTGGAATGGAGATGGTTCTCTGACATGACTATTGGAGGTTTCAAACATTCCTACTTGTTCCTGTGACGGACAGACGCACGGCAAGTGAAACTCTCCATGCTTCAATTTTGATGCTTCTGAAAACTGCGCATGTCTACCAGGACCAATGTTATGCATTTGCTCTTCTTGTTTCTGTGAAGGTGTTTTTTCCAACATACACAACGTCCCTGAAAACACAGGTAGCGACCGTGGGTACTCCTGTGCGTGAACTTGTTCAGATGACTGGTACTGTGTTGGCTGCACTCCTTGCCTCTGTAACAGCGGTTCTGAGGCAGGCTTTAAATGAAGTGATTTTGTTTCCACAGAGCTCAGAGGTGTTGCAGAAGTAGATAAGTATCGTTGCTTCAGTTTGTTCTGATACTCCTGTAAACGCTTTCTAGCTTCTTCAATGGTCTGTTTGTGCAGCCTGAAGAGAACAAAACCATAAATCTTTCCAGAGCAGTACAAAGATAAACATCAATTCAACCAAAACAGTTCTAATTATTTCAGAACAGGTATTTCATAACAGAACTTACCTATTTTGCTGTAGGAGGCGCTGTTGATAATTATGAATCATCTGTAAACGGCTGTCTTCTCTAGGACTCCTGGTTTCTGACAAAGTAGTATTTTCAGTCTAATCAAAATAACGTAATTAAGTGCACATGTACAAACAACTCACAGAAAAATATTAAAGCAACAACTTTAAGCTGTATGTTCTCTCTCTTAAGTTTACAGAAGACACTCTGTACCATCATTTGAAATCTGAGATTTCAGCCTGTGGCAATAAAACAAAAGCAGTTCCTGGAACAGCTGGCCTACAGCTACAGTCTTTCTTGGTAAGTCAAGCGTACACCCCCAACGATGCTTACAGCAGCTTAGCTCAAAAAGGTAAATGTACCCAGTAGGAAACTTGAGGAGTTGTGTTTTCAAGGCAGTCGGAGTCTCAGAAGAAGACAGGTTGTACAAATGATTCAAAATGTAAAAACAAAAAAAAGATTACTTTCCTTCAACATCTTCAACAAATTCCACCCCTTTACGTATCTTTGAGATTCAGAGAGACTAAAACAGAGATGGGTTTTTTTGTCTTCACTCCCCAGAAGATTTTTTTTTTCCCCTTCTTGAGAAAGGGTATGTGTGCAGGTATAATTATTATATGGCTCTAATCAGATTTTACTAACAGGTATTTTAAACAGATATGCTGTCCCTCGGACTATGCAAAGACAATCCAATATTCAAAGTCCTGTGATGTCATGTGAAACAGAGGCTTCTACAGTAAACAAAACAAAGGGTTTATTATATATGAAGTTCTGATTCATAGCCTAAAAAGTAAGAATTGATTGTCCCGATATAATTTAAAATTGGCAAGTGGTGCTCTATTTTTTATAATAAGGAAAACTTTAAAACTACACAGCTTTTTACAATTCTTCACCTCTTGTTCCACTTCTGCGTATCTGTCTCCACAGTTCTGCTGATCTGTAGAAGAAACACTGTGGCTTTGCACCAGCTGACCTTGTTCTTCCTTCTCTTTTTTTTTCTTAGCCTCCTCCAAACAGGTTTGCATTTGGATCTTCAGAAAATCAGCTTCCAAACGTGCTCTCTCTTCTTCAATTTGTTTAAGCAAAGCCAGCTGTTCCTGTTTCTGTTGCTCTATTTGCTCATACTATTGAGAAGAAAAAATGAGAGTGAGTCCAGAAGAGTTCAGAACGGAAATACAAAGAAATCAAAGACCCCTCACACAGCACACACAAAACTCTTCCTCTATCTTACAGCAGAAATTTTACTGCTTGTGGCAGGCATTTCTGAATTGTAAGAGGCCTTGTAAAAATAGTTTCAAAGTTTATAAAAATAATTTTGTTTTACTGGCTAGATGTTTCTAATAGTCCCTGAATCCATTTACAATCGCACTATTACCTGTTCTCAAATTAACAAAATAGATAAAATCAGAATCTAACCATTCAAGATACATTATCATTTTCCAGAGACTGCACAATAAGTCCTTAAACTGAATTCAGAAATGTACTTTGCATTTTATAGAGCTTTTCATGAAGAGTTCAAACACATCGAAATGGTAATTCAAGCCTTACAGAACCTCTGCAATCGCTAATGTATAACCACTTTGAGAGCACTCCATAAATGTCTGAAGTGGTTTGTTTACTTTTATTCTCTTTCCATGTACCTACCAGCTACAAATCACTTAGATCCATGTGTAGCAACAGCATATATACTTTTAGAATTGAAGCAGAGAAAAATTTCCAAGTACGGGCAAAGATGAACTGGACAACAGCCTTTAATGAGACAGTCTGAAGGGGGACTGTCAGAAGAGTAGCCAGAGAAAAAGCTAGACCTGAGAACAGGTAATGTCAACATAGCAACATATATACCTGGGCAGGTGCAAAGTAGGAGAAAGTGAACTTTAAAGAAAGTAACCACAATTCAACAGAGGATCTGCTAATCTTTTCTGTTTTTTTTTTTTTTTTTTTTTAAACCAAAACAATCTCATTTTGTCAATTTTTTGTTTCCTGAATTTTTGAACCTTAAATCTACAATTTAAGGCTGCACTAAGACCCCAATTTCATCTTTTTATTTTTCTAAATTGATAAACCACCACGTAATAGCTGGTAGGTCTCCATGGATACAATAAAAATAAAGATACAATGAAAAGTATTCACAACACATATAGTGACATAATACACAAAGCTATTAGTTTCTAAATATAATAAATGTAGCATTCTCATAGGCACAAAAGACCATCTGCATTTGCTTCCTAGTTAACTGAAGAAACAAAAATACTCAAGCTTTGCAAGCTTCTCCTGTCACTCTAAACACAATCCCACAGAACTTCCTATGTTATTACACATGATTAGTAAAGTTCTCAGAACTGTGGTTGTTGCCTACATCCTCTTTAAGGCAAAGGTATTAATCTATAATTTGGATTCTTGTTTAATCGTAGGGTGGCACTCCTTGCCCACAGAACTTGTTAGATTTTAAGAAACTGTGTTTTTCCACTGTATTCTAAATTCCAGATAGATCTTAGTAATTTTTTTCAAGTCAATACCCAGATGCCAAGTACAGAAAATGTTAAAGTTTATTTAAGTGTTACAAGCATGTAAAAAGGATCTATGGCTGCTGTATAACCCAAAGCACTTTAAAGTCTTCTGTAAAATACATTTTTTACACCATAATTAAGATAGGAATGAGTACACGCATACTTACCCACTTTTGTCTCTCCTCTTCCATTCTAATTTTAGCTGCTTGTTCTTGAGGATGGACTAGAACCACATTTTCAGCTGCAACTTTATTTTCCAAGATTTTCACAGAGTCTAAAATATACATGTTAAGTGTAATTGCAGTCAGAAAAAGCACTGGATCTTCTTTACATCTTGCTTTACAGTTTCCCTATCTCTCTAAACAAAATGTATATGCTGCTCTTGAAAAGATTAACATCTACATCCCACTACTCTGCCTATCTCCATAAGCTGGAAAAATCAGGGGTTTGTGTTATTTAAGCCTTTAATGGTCCTTTATCAATTATCTTTCTTGAAGATACAGTAATGGCCCAGCTCCATCAGGACTGAAGATTGCTTCTACCCAGATTACTCGCTAGCCTACTAGCAAGATCATCCTGAGGAATAAAAACCACACACTAAACTCTTGGGACAAAGAGGACTTAAAACTGGCACTCTTTGGGCCAATGATCTAAGATTTGGTTACTGTACAAAAAGCAAGTCTTTATGCTGTACTATCAGCTTCAAATAGCAGCATTTTCCTCACAGGCATGTTTTCACTTGTCCTGCCCTCTCTAATCCCCAGGCATTATGCTGGTGTATCTGTGCATGCAATTGAACTAAATCACTTAATCTTGCTTAAGAAAAACAAGTATCCTATGAAAGCAAAAAAAAAACCACAACCAACCCAAACCAACAAACCCAGCACAACTTCATCACTTCAATACTTCAGAAATCCCACTTAACATAGAAATTCACCAACCTCAACCCTAGCAAAACCAAAACAGCACAAAAGATAGAAATGGAAAGTAACCCCAAAATGATTCAGCTACCAAACAAAATGCAATGTCAAATTGCTATAAATTCCAGTTTTACAAAGAGGCCTAGAAGCAGAAAAAAAACCCTAACAAAACCTGAGTTCAGAGAAAACACCTCATGCTTGTCTTGTGCATTCCTAGCTGCGAATTTCCAAAGCATTTGGCTTTTCCAGTTCAACAGGTACAAAACTTCAGCGCCCCTTTTTGTACTGAGAATTCTACTCCTGGAGTCAAACACCTACTAAAGTATGGCAACAACAAGTGTGACAATTTGGGTGAAAGTGAAAAGATATAAAGGTGTTTTGGACATCTTTTCTCCACAAGATCTTAATAGTCAAGTTGAACATACGAGGTAAAAACCTCTAATTGTGGTTTCAGCAAAATCACAATGCGCTGTATGTAAAGATAGGAGAATTGTACTTCCCAGCAACATGACAAAACACTACCACTGAAAATTCATTAACCAGCTTTGTTACAGTCCACTCTCACAAGTCTTTCCTACACAACAAATTTTGATGCAAGTATGTACCACGTACCTTTGGCATCACATACTGTATTTTTCTGTTGCTCATAGTTATGTTCTAAATCACATAATGGTCTCTCTTCACTAGCAATTGTGCCTGATTCAATAGTTTCAATTTCACTCTGAATCTCTTTCTCACTTTTTGATGTCCACTCCTCTTTTTGGCTTCTAATTTTGTTCAGCAATTTCTTTAAGGCAAGTTTTGACTGAGGTTGGCGAGTTTTCACTTCTTCATGATCTATAAAGAATACATACTGTTAAGAGTTTTGGGTAATGAATGTATTTGCATCAAAAAAACAAGTTTGGTTGGTTTTGGTTTTTTTTCCATTTTCCTCAACTGCTTACACAGCTTACACAGATATATTATCAAGTTTAAAAACTTAACAGTATTTTTCTCTTGCTTGCAAGAAAGCAGCAGTGATTTATCCCTGCTTTGAAAGGAGACCTAATCTAGTTGTAGAGTTTTATAGTCAGACAAATCCTACACTGTACTGTTGCAGAAATACACACAGGCCTGCCTATATGTTCCTGCCCTTTCCTTCATATTCACACTGGCAATACAATGCATCACAGACCACAAAAGAGATTGTGCCAGCAAAGGGATGTTGTAGAAACAGTTGTCCAAGTAGTAAAGTTCACTAATGCACTTCTTGTTCACATCACACTATCCTGTACATGCTACAAGCAGAGCACATACACATAGCCATGCAACTGTTGGCAGCCTACTCACAACATGGAGCAACTCGATCACAAACCTGAACATAAAGGACACAATAAATAGCCTCTCATGCAACGTAAAGCTTTAACTTTGTAATGTTTGAAAACACAAAATGAAAAATATTTAAGTTCACATACCAGCATCACCCCATAATTTACACTAGTTATATAAGAATAATTACGGCTACTAACAGTGTAGTTCTCACAACAATTAAAAATTATTCTCAGTATACTAATAAACAGAAATATATTAGAAAATAAGTCACACATTTTTAAATTCATAATCATTAGAGTATTATAATCCATGATTTACATCACGAACCACTTGATACTGAAATAATTCACAGGTATTAAAGAATTTAAGTACTAAAGATATTTTAGTCAATGCTAAAAGTAATTTATTTCATACATTAAAATCACAGAATGTGTAAAATAAATCTCTTCTACTATAAAAACAAAAAGTTAAAAGGTAAAATTTAAAAGCTTTACTTTCTGATCCATCAGGGACCTCCTCTTCTATCACCTGTCCAGATTCTTGCTGAGTATCACAAGCAGATTCTGGTTGAGTGTCACAAGCAGATTCTTGCTCCAAACTGATATCAAGATCATTATCTTGAGATCTGTCGGAAGGAGCTGGCAAAGGTTGCGGCTCAAACTGCAGAATCAGGTCTCCTTGAATTTCTAATTAAAGGAACACAACCACATAAAACAACCAGTTGAATAAAAAACAAACAAAACTGGCAAGACTACCCTCATCATACAAATAAGTTCAAATACCAATAGGTTGTTTCACAGCAGATTTAATCCAACTATTTTTTATCCAAAATAGAAGACTCAAAATTGTTTAGATCATTAGGCATCTATTAAATCAGAAATTCTACAGGGTTTTCCCCATGGACATTCTATTTCTTTCAAAATACAACTTTATGTGGCGAAAGGTTCATCTTTACACAAAAAGCAGCACATAGGAAAAATTACACACGGGCAGATACCAGCAACTTCATCAGGGAAAAGACACATCCTGATCTGGCTGCTCACAGGGTGTGAAGGATGCGCTCGACCTCTCCTAACCAAACTAACAATAGTTTGTACAGGCTCCAGAGGAAGAGCTGCAGCTAGGTCAAGAAATCCTCTAGGAAACACACACAGGAGCAGAGCACAGTTAGCACTAATCCACATGAATATGAAACACCAATAACCTAAGGAGTCACATACATACCTCTCCCATAGTAAGCTGTTTGACTATGAGCCAAACACTTTATCCCATAAATAGGACAGCCTCAGTGAGACTTTGAGCTTTCCTTGCTAGGCAGTGTGGCTGCATAGCAGTGATCTCCCCTTGAGCTGCAATGCCTCTTAAAGTTGCTCCCTGCAGCAGTGAGATCTTTTACCAACAACAGATGTTGGGTGAGCCCAATTTGAGTTCTCGCTGGACAGGAACTGGACTGTATGCCAGGTGACTTTCCCCTTGGGCAGGCACATCTCTCAATATTAAGACATACCAGCCTTTTGGCTTAAATTATTTTTAAATAGAACGAATCACTTAGAATTATAATGTGCAATTTAGTATGCTGTTCACTTAGCTTTACTTAGCTCAAGTAGCTAGATTTGTTGAAGCCTTAGGCCACAAGCTGTAATGTTTCACCTAGATTTGCTGAACTTATACTGAACATACATCTACTCCAACAAAACAGGGCACCCAGAGCCAAAACAAACCAAGATAAGGAGGCTTCCAGGCTACAGCCATCAACAGCAGCTGCAACTAGACAAGATAACAGCCTGTCTGGAGTCAGTGATGGAATTCAATAAGCAGTCACAAGATGTCAGACCAAAATCACTATTGGATCAAAGGCTGCACAAAGACAGTGTCAAGTCTGTGGGGAGGTTGGGGAGTGTGTGTGTGAATAGTCTGTAAGGGTATAATTGCCCAGGGATTTCTTTGTTCGAGTTCATTCCTCCCTGGAGACACAGAGCTTGAGCTGATCCTGCTGTTGTATTACTCTATTAAGTTGGTGTTTTGGGAGGTTGTTTGGGTTTTTTTTTGTTTGTTTGGAGTTTTTTTGGTTTGGTTGTTTTTGGTTTTTTGTTTGTTTTTGTTGTTGTTGTTTGGATGGGTTTTTTTAAATATATATATATATATATA
>WUAM01000095.1:2861757-2884627 GCA_024336885.1 Actenoides hombroni | reverse complement strand
ATATATATATATATATATAAAAGACTCGATGCCTAAGACTGGGAAAGCCAGCATCAGAACTTCAGACATCTGGATAGAAGGTAAGTTTGATAGCAACCTGAAAGAATGTCTAATGAAATCTATGCAGCTAATTTCATTAGTTATAAACTGCTGACCAAGTCTGAGACCAAAATTGCATCCAGCTGCACCTGGACTCCTTTCTGAGAAGGAGTTTGGAAATCAAGGCAGTTCATAAAGGTGGTGAGTCAACAGACAGTCTCCCTTACCCTTTTGTAACTCCAGTCTCTGGAAACCATTTAAAATCAATTCTAACTCAATTTTCCTTTGTATGCTTCTTACACATAGTAATAGAGAGAACTTTGCCATCAAACTCTGTTAAGTCGCAGTTTTAAGAAATCATGTTAAAATAATATTTGCTAATACCTTTGACAGCAATTAAGTGATCTAAAACACTGCTTCACAACACAGGACTGTCACAGGAGAGTTACTGATCACATGGTTCAGGTGTGAAATCCTAGATGAGTCAACAGTTCTCCCACAATCATCTTACTGAGGGGTTACTTCCTACAAGAGGTGTGGGACACATGGGAAGGTCATCTTGGGATTGTACACTTGTTATAGATATTTAGGAGAGGAATCAAAGGCAGAAAAAGTTAATCTTGGGAGAAACATGTGCGAGAAAAAAAATAAGGGGACAAAAAGGGGCCAGTCAGTACACTTGTCTGTCTTCTCACTAAATTCCACTTCCAGCTGTTTTCCTGGGTGACAAACCCTCTATTTTGTATGCACATGTGTGTATGGATATATAAGGGCCGGTAACTGGAGTAGGGACCAAAAGTCACAGGAACACTTGTGTCCAGAGCACTGCCAACTGCAGAGACCAGAATGAGTTCTTATGTGGGTATGAGTACCAGCATGCAGTGGCTAGCAAATCACAAGCCAGACTAGCCAGCAAAAATGGTAAGAAGCTTAGGAGCTAGGTATCAAGCAGCCATAAGACTCAGCTGGATACTGGAGAGGCCAGGAGATCTGTGAGTTGGCTAGTGGAGGGATCAGGAGGCCCAAGCCAGCCATAGGGGAGACTGTGGGGTCTGAGGGTCAACTAAGAAACCTGCTGGCATGTATGTGTGCATGGCAAAGGCAACTGGAGACAAGAGGATCCAGAGGCATCTACAGAGCAGACAGAGTATTTAAGGTTAGTTAACACAGGAGTCTATAGCATGTGCACGTCTGTGTACATACATTCACATACCCAACTGGTTCTGTGCAGCAACAAGCGAGTGGAGCAGCAGACCTTGGGTGTTCATATGCCCATGAACCAGCAACCAGGGAGACTAAGGATTGCGGGCCAGCTGCTAGGTAGAGTGAGTGTCTAAAACCATTCCTGAGTGAACCATAGCATGTAGTTGGGCATATCAGTGCCTATATGGCCATGTGAGGTAACTGGAAGGTGATGAGGTCCAGCATGAATTACTGGGTAGACTGAGTGTCTACGACCAACTGCTGGAGGGATCCATAACATACTTACAGAGGTACATCCCACTGACAGGCCTTCATCCTGATGAGATGGAGCAGTGAACAGGATGAGGCCATTTGTGTTGAATACAAGTGCTGCATTTTCTGTGCTGGCCTGTGTGCACCAGCCTCTCCTCTGCTGGGCTACCAGATTCAGCAGCCTCCAACAAGTTACTTACTCCTGTCTTCACTGTACATATCTTCAAATGCAAACTCCAATTCTCTCTGCCATTCTTCTTTCATTTCCATGCGTTTGTATGGAGGCACAAAAACTTGGGGTGGCATCTGTGCTACAATCTGTCTTCTGCGCCTCCGATCCATATTCTGCATTTGCTCAAGTTCTTTCAGTAGTCTTTCCCTGTCCTTCAAGTATAAAGAAGGGATAACAAACATTTAGCGTTCACATTCCGAAAGCCAGATGTCAGGGCTGATAAAATACTTCCAGTTGGTTACCACGAAGTTTGTCTAAACCTTAATGTTTAAGGTTAATTTTATTCTAGGGAGAAGGTGCTTCCTCATGAGAAGGCTCTATCTGACCATTAAACACAAGTCATCAATACCTAGAAGAACTAATGTTAAATAAAGGATCAGACTGTAACCTCTAGGCTGACTTTCGTCAATATAATTAAATGTTCCATTTTACAAGGTAAACGAGTACTTCCTCTGGCAAGTAATTTCTTTGTTAGCATATACTTCACATCTTAAAAAGTAGCAATTGCTGAACTAAATACTTGTGGCACACTACCTTTATACATGAAAGTTATTGAAAAGAAGCTTCCTCTAAAGTTTGGTTGTTTTTTATGTTTATTACCAATTGGTTAATAGCTCAAACATTAAGATAACAAAAATTAAAAGGATGTTCTTTCATTCTCCCTCCTTCAGATAGCCAAAATAAGCAAACAGAGTTTGATGGTTTTTAAAGCACAGTCTGAAAAATCCATTTAATCCATCAATTTTTTCTCCTGTAACTATAATACCTTTACTAATCACCTACCTACAACTTGCCTAACATCAGTCATTTTGACATTAAGAAAAAAAAAAAAAAAAAGGCACGACTACTTTGCCTACCTGAGCCAAATGGACCTTCTTCAAGGCATGACTTCCTCTGAGATGTGCCTTTTCAACCTGCTCTCTTCTCTCCCTCTCTGCTTCTCTGTGTAGTTCCTCCAAACGTTTCCCTTCTTCATCAGCAGCTAACCGAGCATCTGGCTGGCAGTCAATCAATAGTTTAGTCCCTGAAGTTATTTGTGATAGTTTAAAACATATGTAACAATAAAGAAATGAGTAATTCTGCAGCAAAAGCACTTAAAAACATAAAATGCCATAGGAACACCCTTTAAGGTTTACAAGTCTTGGTTGCAAGGAAGATCAAAACAGATTTTTACCTATGAAAACAAAATGCACATTTACATATTCTGTAAGTGTAGATGTCAAAATGTTCTAGTTTCAGGCTGTACCACAGACAATCATTTGTACGATTTGTTATAGCAGAGTCGTGATTCTTCCTACACTATAAGGTAAAATGAATAATACAGTTGATATTACAGATTGACTACACCTATCCTGATGGCTTTGTTTTAAACAAAGGCAAAAAGAAATAATCCAGAAGTATTTTCATTCTCATTTGGGAAACCAGAAACAATCTACAATTTGTAAATAAGAAAAAAGAACAGACAAATTAAAAAAACCACCTTATGAACACATGAATATGAAGAAATGCTTCAGTAAAAAAAAAACAAACATAATCACTGCACATAAGCGAGGCTACAAAGACTATCATTTTGGAATTATCCATGACAAAACTGAGCAAACTACAATATCTCCTTTTACTGTTTAGGCCTAGTCCTTCAAATGTTAAGAAAACTTAAAACTTCATTCACTGAAGAAAATAATCACAATAATAAATAACTGAGAGAGCCTTTCTAGAGTAAACTTTCCCATTTGGCAAAAATCTATTCATCGTTCGCTTTTCCCAAATTAAACTTTTGCCATTCTGGCAAGCTAAAAACCCTTAAGTGCACGATCATGTGAACACAAATACAAGGTAAAGACTGGGAGTACACAGATAAAAAGAGGGGAAAAGAGAAAAAGAACAACTGTAACTATTGGTTCAGCACAAGTCACAAAGCAGAGGATTTGGGTGTCCTAACATCATGCCAGCCTTACAAACTCAGCTCCTTACAGAGGTCTGTTCACATGGGACTGTCAGGTGTGATGCCCCAAGTGACTGAGCACATAACAAGCCTTACAAATTTCCCCATCTGATTAGAAAGTTGTGTAATGGCTGCTTTATACAAGTTCATATTTTGGAACAAGTTGTAGAAAACTGAATTGCTGATATCCTGACACTGTATGCGATATAAAGATATATGCAAGCGTGTATCACAAACGCTTGGAGTGAATCACCTGCTCTCCATCCACTTCTCTGTCCACGTAAGGTTCGGAAATGTGGTAACGTGTAGCAGAAAAGTTGTCAGCACTATAGGGCTTCACTGCGGGAGTCTTTTTCACTTCAAAATTCTAGGAAGAAAAGTACAAGTACAGCTGTATCAGAAAACAGTATCTCTGACAAGGCAACTAAACAGAGAGTAAGTGATCTGTACACTTGATGTTAGTAATACACAGTAGTATAAAAGAAAGCCACTCCCCTCCAAATTCTCTCTTGAAAGTGTTATTGTTTAAAACCTCACATACATTTAATAATAAATCACATCAGCACAAGGCAGATGTAGAGGACTTAACTGTGAGTATCTGACAGCCTAAGGCAAACTCCACTCAAACTGTCGCAGAGAGCTCTACCTTCATGCTCCAAAAGCATTAGCTTAAATTAAAGGCACTTGAGTTTAATGTACTAATACACATCCCACTTACAACAGCTCTCACACTTACCTCAAAGCAGGGCAAACACAGATCCACAATATAATAATATCTAACAGAAAGTAATACTTCTCAAGTACAAACCTTCTATACGAAACTCGGAACTGATGCACCCTATTTATTAGTTCACCACAGAAAAAAAGAATTTTCCATAACTTCATGAAAAGTGTCTATTCATATAATACAGAGTATTTGGGTACACTACCACATTTCAACTCTTGCCTGAAAAAGTTTGAACAGAGGGACCAGACCTTTCCTCTTCTTTGAATCAGCCCAATGTTCTCAGGTAGCCAGTTTAGGTAACTCAGTATTCTGTAAGACCTGTCTTTGTACTTCTAACATCTCCTCCATTGATTTTCTCTCAGCTTCCTCTTCCCTAGACTTTCTACTAAAAAAAAAAAAAAAAAAGAGGACTCTTCCTTTCCACATTAACTGAAACAGCAAGTTTCATAGCCCAAGTGTTTTAAGACTAACATACACAAAAGTGCAGCATTAAGCCTCAGGAATATCTTAAACATATTCATGCAAGAAGAGGCGTACAAAATTTCAGTATTTGCTATTTTATAAAGACTACAAAATGAAATATTTAAATTAAAATCCTATTAATATGCAACTAGCTTTAGCCTTACCAACAGAATTTTAGCATTTTATTTTACGGCTCTTAAGCAAATGCATGTTATTTTAGGAGGCACAAAAAAAAATATGTACCAAGAAAAATTGTGGTTCTTGATGGCATGTTTTTATTTGTACTTAATGCTGTTTAAAAATTGCTAACTTTCTTAAAATACACTAATTCTAATAGCTCATCATTAACCTAAAATACTTGTAGATACTGATCATAGCTCTGAAAAGTCCCACATCCAAACTTCACTATCCAGATCACCGACTGCTTGACATACACTGTTACTTTCAGAATGCATAATTAAATCTGAGCCTTCTGAATACTCATTAAACTCCCAAACTAATTATTAGTTACTGATTTGTTAGCTTTACATTTTATCAATCAAATCTCCAGGATTTTATTCAAAAGCTGTGAAGATGTGAGAATTATGTTGGAGGCTGCAATGTCAAAACCAATTTAGGTTTAAAAGAAAATAATACTTGTAACATCATTACACCTGATGGTGAAACCACTGCAGTTAAGGATCTGTCCATACTTCTGTCAAAGGTTTGTAACTCTCCCCTCCTTTTTTTTTTTAATTTTCCTAAAATGTATATAGTTCTATACTAAAATCTGGCAAAACTGGAGCAGCAACATTATCATGAAATTAAAAAAATAAGCAAAGAAAACCAACTCCAGAAATGTTATGAATACTCCAGGAAAGTACAGTAATGTTTTTAGGTTATATTTCCATTACATAAAAATCTTAGAAAGCATATAAAAATAAGTTCTTAAGAACTCTGTGACACTTGTCACCAAAACTGCGTTTACACTTTAAGTTCAATTAAGTAACTTAACACTTGGTGTAACTAAATAAGGCCCCAATTCATAAAAGCCATCCTTCTGAGAATTAAGCTTGTTTATGACAATATATCTAGAATAAAACCACTTATTTTGTAATTGGGTAAAGTAGCAATAATAGAATATAAGAAACATTTTCTGAAGATACTGCTAAGTAATCCTGCAATGAACAACACTGCCCTAGCTTCATTTTATGAAATTTTATTCAATTGTTATTGCAACAGAACATCAGATTATGATTATAGTTATGTTTAATAAGCTCTTTATGTAAACTGCTTCAAGAAAATAAGCATGTTTATGCAGATGACCTGGTAATTTGCTCCAATTCACAGGATTTAGAGTAAAGTTAAGCAATTCAAATTTAGTGCCTTCTGAGCAATGCATTTGCAAAACAAAGCCCCAGATTCTTCTACCCCTGAAATTACAGTTAACATCTTTTGTTTTCTCCCTCTACACAGAACTAGGAATAAGCCACAGCTCTAATCATCTTTGATCTTTCAATTACTTAGTATTTACCCCATGCAGTACATGGCACCCAGTTACTCCTCCAAGAAAAATAACTTTATTCCTCACCCTGTGCCCTCCCAGCAACATAGGCCTATGACAAAAGGATTAAAATCCATACAGAAATGAAAACTAGGAGAAAGGCTCAAAGCAGCTAGTCTTTACACAGATCAAACACGCTGTGTTATATTTAAGCAAGGCAATCTCTTTCCTTGACAAAAATCCAACATGTCTGCAGAATTGTTGATTCAATTTGCCATTATCAGAGCATGAACTTCTTAAAAGGAACAAAACCTACATATTGTAGAAAATCCAGATGTTTGCAAGCTCTGCTAAAAACAGCTAAAATCACGTTTGCTGAAAAGGTGGGTAAAGGACATTTGCTCATGGGTGGAAATGCATTAAACTGGAGAATTTCAGGAAAGGAAGTTAAGATTCTGTAATTATTAGTCAGGGTACTGACCCAGACCTGTCATCCAACGCAATGGCTAATGCAATTGCACCAGAACCTGGGGAAACCTGAACAAGGTCTCATTGCTTGCCCTGGTAAAAAAAGAGACTAAAGAAAATGATGGAAATTCTGTATTTGTAAAATGGAGAGATGCATTACTGAGGTTGGTCAATGAAAAGTATTCCATAGTACTGTACCCTTTAAGCTCTTATATCCTCTACAAATATGTATGTGAACTAAGTGCTGACTTTCAGTCACCAATTAGAAGTTTGTTTGGTTTTGGTTTTATTTTAATAGAAAGCAGCATAAAACACATCCTAAACTGTGACAGTTACTATAAAGCAACACTCCAGTGTCTCATGCTTTTCCAACAGTGCCAAACTGAGCGACGCCAGCATATGAAAACCAGGAAATGAAGAGTCAAAGTTTTAACTGATACAGTCTTCATCTGCTCTCCAGCAGATGCACGGGGTACATGTCCTGTGGAACAACGCAGAGGAGAATAGCAGCATGAAAGTGTTTGAATTTTGCTAAATTGTACCATAAAGAACCTCGTTCCATCTGTTCTAAATTCCAATATTACATATATATACACACATACTTCACCAGAAATGACCCCAAGCTTTACCACTCCCTCACAACACTTGTTTTAATCCTCACTCACACCCAGCTTCCAAAAAAAGAACCCTTGGGCAGCCAGCGAGGAGATCTACAGGGATATATACAGACACTCCATCTAATCATTCTGAAAACTGTGAGGGTCAAACCTTACACAGTTTTCCAGATATATCAGTACCAAACCCCTATCATCCAACACACTAACCTAGACATAATGTGCTGGATGTAGCTGGGAAAAGCTTTGACAACACCACTGGCTCTGAGATGGGCTCTAAAACGAGCTAGTATACCTTAATTCTTTCTTTTTACGCCAGTGATCTGTATATTCCTGAACCTGAGGGTCTGAAAGGGCACACCACCACGTAAGGCAATTTCAACTCTGTGTTAGTGAAGTTCTGTTACGTTAAATATGTTAAAAGTTAACTCCAAAGTAAAAACACACAATGTTCTTCCTGCAGTTCAGATCTCCAGGTCTACAGTAACTTCTATACCTACGCAGAATCTCTATGAAATCAAAGCAGGAGGTAAAAAGTTGCCCCCTAAATAGGGTACACCATAGGATTAAAAAGATAGGTTTTATCTATTTTCCTCCCCAACAGCCTTAGGTACTGGTTTCCTAGGAACACTGAACAGCTCATTTGGTATTCCCTACAAGAAACAACAAAGTCCTGAAGAAACAATTAAGCCCTGATGGAGTCAAACCTGGCCAGGGACATCAAAAATAGCAAAAAAGGATTCTACAGGTATGTCAGAGAAAAAAAGAAAAACAAGAGAGAATGTGGGGCCTCTCTGGAGGGATGCAGATGACCTGGTTACCGAGGATATGGAGAAGACTGAAATACTTAACTTTTTTGCTTCAGTCTTCCCTGGTAACCACTTGAGCCACACCACCCAAGTCACCGAGGGCACAGGCTGGGTCTGGGAGAGTTAAGAATCACTCAGGGTAGGAGCAGATCAGGTCTGAGAACACCTATAGAACTTGAAGGTGCAGAAGTCTGTGGGACTTGACAAGATACATCCACGGGTCCTGAAGGAACTGGCAGCTGAAATTGCTAGGCCACTAGCCATCATATTTGAGAAGTCATAGAAGTTCCCACAGAGTGGAAAAGGGGAAACATAACCTCCACTTTTAAAAAGGGAAGCAAAGAAAACCCAGGGAGCTACACATCAGTCAGCCTCACCTCTGTGCCAGATAAAATCATGGAGCAGATCCTCTTGGTGTCTGTACTAAGGCACATGAAAAATAATGAGGTGAACAGTGACAGCCAACATGGCTTCACTGAGGGCAAATCGTGCCTGGCTAATTTGGTGGCCTTCTACAACAGATTTACAACTCTGGTTGAGATGGGAAGAGCAACTGATGTAATCTACCCGGGCTTGTGCAAAGCATTTGACACTGTCCCACACGACATCCTTATCTCTAAGATGGAGAGGCATGGACTTGATGGATGGACCAAGTGGTGGATAAGAAACTGGCTAGAAGGTCACACTCAAAGAATTGTGATCAATGGCTTGATGTCCAGGTGGAGACCAGTAACAAGTGGAGTTCGTCAGGGATCTGTTCTGCGTCCAGTGCTGTTCAACATCTTTGTCAGCGACATGGACAATGTCATCAAGTGCACCCTCAGCAAGTTTGCCGATGACACCAAGCTGTGTGGTGTGATGGATTCACTTGAGGGAAGGGATGCCATCCAGAGGGACCTTGACAGGCTTGAGAAATGGGCCAATGAAAACTGCATGAGGTTCAGCAAGTCAAAGTGCAAGGTCCTGCATCTAGGCTGGGCCAATCCCAGGCACACTTACAGACTGGGTACAGAGTGGGTTGAGAGTAGCCCTGAAGAGAACGACCTGGGGGTGTTAATCGATGAGAAGCTCAACATGAACCAGCAGTGCAGCTCAGAAGGCCAACCATGTCCTACAATGCATCCAGAGCAGTGTGGCCAGCAGATCAAGAGAGGTGATTCTCCCCTTGTACTCTGCTCTTGTGAGAGCCCACCTCAAATACTGCGTCCAGTTCTGGTGTCCCCACCATAAGAGGGACATAGATCTGTTGGAACAAGTCCAGAGGAAGGCCACAAATTGGATCCAGGGTCTGGAGCACCTCTGCTCTGAGGGTAGGCTGAGGGAGCTGAGATTGTTCAGCCTGGAGAAGAGAAGACTCCAGGGGGACCTTATAATTGTCTTCCAACAACTGAAAGGATCCTACAAGAAGACTGGAGAGGGACTCTTCACAAGAGTGTCCAGCAATAGGATGAGGGGAAATGGTTTTAAACAGAGGGAAAATAGGTTTAGATTGCACCTTAGGAAGAAGTTATTCAGTACGAGGGTGGTAAGACTCTGGAATACATTGCCTGGAGGGGTTGTGCATTACCCCACCCTGGAGGTGTTCAAGGCCAGGTTGGATGAGGCCTTAAGAAACCTAGTCTAGTTATGAGGTGTCCCTGCCCATGGCAGGAAGGTTGGATTAGATGATCTCTAAGGTCTCCTCCAGCCTAAGCCATTCTATGAAACAAAGGAATTGGAGGCAAAAAAACCCCCAAAAATAAACAAAGAAACCACACACAAAAAAACCCACCCCTGCAGTTGAAAAGCTAGAACTACCTTTATTACAGAACTAAACAAAATGCTACTACTGCATCATTATGACAGAAGGCTGATGTGGTGTGTACATGCTGAGAAAGATCATTGTAGAATTTAACACCACTGAGTCTATTAAATGAAAATGATTATCATGACAAAGTGTGAAAGACACATTAACCACAAAAATATCATCTCGGATGACAAGAAATAAAATCCACACATAACAGGAGATTAGAAATAAATACCAAAGCTTAGTAGTAAGTAGTCTGATAATTCATTAATTTTCTTGATTTTGCTGAACCACTCTCTTTATAGTATACAAATAGCAATTTCGGATATCCTGTTGTGATGAGTCAGACCAACAAATGAATTATTACATTATATGGTACCTTGCAATTGTGATCATTGGTGCATCATGGATACACACCTCAAGAGGACGTGGCGGAGGAGGTGGCAGGCTTGCGACTTTGGCTGCTCTTCGTCTTTCCACTTCCAGAGCATGTTTACGTGCATCTGTTCGTCTTGGGTGGAAAAAACAAACAAAACCACACATACACACAAAAAACCCAAAACCAACCAACCAAAAAACACAAACAAAACAAACAAAAACCAAATAAACAATAAAAACACAAGCAGCACAAAAGAGAAGAGAGAAGGAAAAAAGCAAGAAATGACAGCAGTGTGTAAAATAAAAGGCAAACCTACAAACAAATAGATTCAAAGGTACCTGAATTGAAATTCTTGGGAGACAGGGATGGGCAAGCACACTGAAAAGTCAACAGAACTTATGCTGGAAGGTAGCACTGGAAAAACTAATTGCTTGAAGTAATGCAAGAATGTTAATATAAACAAGTTTCTAAACAACAAAGCAAAGCCCCTGATTCTCACCTATGTTTTCAGAAAGCACTGCATCATGTTAACATATTTTAATTGCTCAAGTGTGGAAAAAAATAAGTATTTAATCAATAGGTCTTGCCTCTACTCAAACACAACCGTCCCCAAGAGTACACAGTTAATTTTTCATCGGTCCACTCTGTGTAAGAAAAAAAAAGCTAAGAAGGAGGACCATGACAAATGCAATAGATCCTTTTTTCAAGTGAGCAACTCTCCATCAAGAACTGGCCTGAGAATATTTCATCTCTATGTCACTGCATAGCTGTCAGCCAATGATCTAGACTGAAAATACAGATACAGAGTTGAAAGGTCCTACACTCACTGAGAGCCTATAAGGCCAACTTAACATACTTCACATTTTTCTCTTAGTTCTAAAACTACAGTTCTTATCAAAATCCACAAGCATTAGTTCTGTAACAGATAAAATTTCGAGATTAAAAATGCTCCAAGTGAGAAGCATCAAGATTTTTGCCTTTCACCTTGTGACATTGTAAAATGCTTTCTATGCTTAATAAAATGATGTAAATATTGCATACCGGGCTTGCTCATGAAGTAATTTTTCTTTTTGGTACTTCTGCTCTTTCAGGGCTTTCCTGTGTCTCTTCTCTGCTCTTTGTTTCCTTTCCTCCGCTTGCTTTGCCAGAGCTTCTAGGTCAGGTTCCTTAACAACAAAATATTGCAAGCACTTAATACAGGACCTTACTCACATGTCATACTAGCAGTGTGATACTTCAAATTACATACTGCTGGTAAGAGTCACAAACTCAAAATTAGTTTCTACTGTATTAGAGGAAGAAATACTCCAAATAACTTATTCTCTGTCATCTTCTTCTCTTCTTCTCTACCACCAGCAGCAGCAAATTTGCCACATTCCTCGGCCAACATAACTGAACACTGATGTGGAAACTACAGCTTCTCCCCAAATCTCTTTGCTAAAGAGGGTAATAAAAATATACTGACACATTTTAGAAAACGCTGACTAAACTGTATAGAGAAAACATGTTACTATCTTTCAGTCATTAATTACAACAATTATGCATCAACAGAAACATTTCTTTATGATTTCTTCTCTGTTCCTATGGCATTCAGATGACAGTTTTCTGCAAACTCACCCTTCCTAGAACTGAAAAGGACTTTACAAAGTTGATTTAGAGATGCAATGCCATTTTGCTTGGGTTAAAAAGCCTCACTAATTCAGGAAGTAAGCTTGTCTGCAAAATTCATGCAAGAAATTTGTGGCACAGCTGATTTCTATAAACCTTGTTCAGAGTCATATCTATGGCAAATTCCTACCCAACAACCTCAATGATGTCTCAAAGAAAGCCTACACAAGTTACAGGACTTTAAAGAGTTAAAATAGTTTGCAGGTGCTGAATTAAGAAGCAACACCAGTTTCCAACCTAGGCAAGGGCCTCTGAAGCCCTTACCAAGCCTTTCTACATCATTTGAGTAATGAAGGAAAAAACATTTAGGTGTATTTTTCTTAACCATAGAAAAGATATTGTTACATGGTGGAGGAAAAAAGTTGCTATATTACTGACATACGAGAGACAATGATTCCCCACATGCAATTCAGTCAAGCACTAACATACACTATCGTATGTGCATACGATCTAGCATAACAACTTCAAAGGTTTGCACAGCAAAAGTCTTATCAGGCTTAATGGCCTGCTAGACTATTTAATCCTGGTCATGGAAAGGTATCTGCAAAAAAGTACGTAAACATTTCTAAGAAGTTTCCATTCTTGAAAAACAAAAAGTTTCCAGTATTAGGACTGCAAGATCAAGAACATAGAAATACCAAGATTGCTGTTTGTTGTTTTCCATAACATCAAGAATTTCTCTGACAGTAACATTAGGCTGTTTCACTTACATTCTCCTTGGCTTGTCGATGACCCTCGCCAATTGCTCTTAAGCTTGATAAATACAGTTCTTCTAAGGCTTTCATCTTTTGATCCTGTGCTTTCTGCCATTCAGCTCTCAGTGCCTCCTCTAACTGGTGTAGCTGTTCTTCTCTCCTCTGCTTTACTTTCTGTCGTATCTGCAAGGCGATATACTTCTGTTGCTCTCTAACCTGTGTAGAAATAGCATTTATCTTCTGTCAGCAACCTTAAAAAAAGCACAGTATTTTTTGAAGCAAGACTTTCCACAATATACTTTACCTCCTTTCAGCTTTCTATTTCATCTACTATTCCATTAACAATCTATCCAGAAAATACTTTAAAGTTGCTATTGCTTTTTTCTCAAAAATTAATAAACTAAGAATAAATTTATTATATGGTAAAGTGTTTCCATTAAAGTCCAAAGAGCAACATACAATTGATAAAGAAAACTCAAAAACTGTCTGGAATCTCCTTCCCTCCAAAAATACAACATAGTAATTTACTAAAGACTCCTACTGCAATGCAACATGGTTTAAAGAAAATTAGTAACTATACTGATAAAATCTATTTCTAAATTTTTGTTTTCCACTTTGTCAGCAAGATTTTCCTCACTAAAAACATATCAGGGAAAAAGCCTAAGAGGGCTGAAAGATTAGTACACAGTAAATGTCTTGAAGATGTATTTTTGAAGATGTGAAAGGCCCGAACAGATTGTGTAGTAGAAAGTAGAGGAAACTTAAGAAGAAGATTAAGAAGAGAAATGGAGAAACAGTGCCTTGGTCTGACATCAGGACAAGCAGAACATAAATAGAAGATGAGATGATCAACAGACATGTTCTGAAGAACATAAATGTACTCTGCTCAGACATTTTAAAAGGAGCAGTACTTAAAGCACTTAGAGCTATGACGTATTGTAGCAATTCAGTTCATCTAGTAGAAAGCTGTAAAGTTCTGTATTAGCAGTAGCTGTCTTATTTCTTCTGCAACATCACTATGAAAACACCCAAAACACCATAAGAGGCATGAATCTTTTCTGCTGATGTGTCATTTGTGTAGAGAGAGACAACTGCATGTTCACGGCCAAATAAAAATGGTAGATACTGAGAAGCTGGCAGGGAAGAATAGATTCTGGAACAGATGCCAAAATGAATCTAACATAGAGAAAGTATCACAAACAAAACATGCACTTAGTAAATAAACACGAGAAAAGGAAAAAAATTCACAGAATAAAAAGAAATCTAAGATATGACAGTATTTTCAGTTAATTTCCAAAAATATTTTTTACACCATTAAATTAAATCCACAATGTAGAAAAACACAGGCATACTTGCTGCAGCCTCAGTTTTCTTCTTCTTTCGTATTCTTCTTTCAGAAGCATGGTTTCTTCATTAGGACTAAGCCTCAGTTTCCCAACCTTTCTCTTCATCTTCGGAAACGCTGAATAATCCACTTCTGCGAGAACAACAGGAAAAACAGAAACTGTGCATGAATTTTACAGGTAAACCAGCTAGAAGAAAGAGATATTGTCACAATCTTACAAATCCATCATAGTATCTAGAATTGTGAGCTACACAGATGTTGACATGCATTCCATTCATACTCAACAACATTGGCACTGTCTTTGTCAGTCACAACATGTACTGCTTTTGAACCTTTACACTACGTAGCAAACTCTGCAACACTATTACATTCACATTCTACACTGTGGACCAGACAGACACATCTGCCAAGTAAACAGCAAAAATCATTCCACGCCTGGAAAGATTAAAAACTCTAGAACTACTGAAAACCACCCCACACAATAATGCAGGCTGGTCACTTAGGTGATGTGTACTGAAACACTCACGTAACAGTTATAAGATACTGAGTTCATTAACATTTTTCACTGCAGTCTCAGGTTTTCTGTCTTGAAGACTGTGAAACTAACAACAGTCTGCATGCCAAGCATTTCACTAGAAGACTAAAGCTGCTCACTGACAATTTTTTAGTCAAGCTTTCTTCAGCAGCCATTTCAAATTATGTTTCCCTGTAGATTTTACAGGATCTGCTGGTTCTACAGGTGGCCTCCCCTTCTCCTTGCAATTACAATTTTTATCTGCATAGCAAAAAGGACCTTTTTAGCCTGGTATGTAGCCTAGTCCAAATCTGCCCCTCTCCCCAAAAATCTTGATTTGATCTTTAAATATTTATATACCTGAAAACACTCTTCCAAAACAAATTAATAAATACTTTCAAAAGCCACTGTTTAGTTCCAAAACACAAAAGATTATTACTAGTGAACAATCCATGTAGCACTAATAATTGAACCATCCATGTGTTACACTTGGAAAGATTTCTTTTCAGTACGGTAAATTGAAAAAAACAAAACAAAAAACCCAAAAAAACCTCTAAAGAAATCAGGTAAGGTATAAACCCGAAATAATCAGCCATAAGATGCTTCTGATACAGGGTTATTAAGTCAACGAATCCCAAGTTCATTACAAGATAAACAGGGAGAGAATGCCATGGTTCCTACAAGCCTTCCCTTATTCAGCTGATGAGGTAGAATTAGAAAGCAAATTACTACATTCCCTCCCCCCCAAAAAACAGAAAGGAAAAATTCAGATGATGAACGATACAAAGTCTAGACCTAACACTTCAAGGATAAGAGCAAAAGCATGTAACTCAAGGAAGCGGCCGTCATTTGCCCAGGCTCAGTCGCAGTTCAAAGCAACCCCTAACTACACGACAGGTAAAACCAAGTCACCCTTCCCCGGGAACAAGCGGCTCTTGTAAGCAACGTCAGCACCTCTTACTACCCTTCCCAGGCCAGCTAGCGAAAAGCGCTCCTCCAGAGCCGGACTGGCAGGCGGCAGAGATAAAACGTAACGACGAGCGAAGCGCAACATACCGGCCAGGGATCAGACCTGAGGCGGGAGGGTCGGGGCGCGTCTCCCTCGGGGGCAGGGGGACGGCTGGAGGACGCCGAAGCGCACCCAAGCCCCCGGTGAAAGCCTCACCGACAGCGAGCTCTGCCCAGGAGGCCCCGGGCCCGCTTGGGTCCCTCTGGATAAGCCACCGGGAGCCGCCAACGAGCGCAGTGGCTCGACCAGCCCGAGCCGGGGAGGGACAAACGCAAAGGGAAGAGAAAACTGAGCTCGTCCCTGGGGAAGGGAGCGCCCCCACGGCGCAGGTGCCCGCAGCTTCCCACACGTACCCGTCGCTTCTCCCGCCGCCACCTGGGCCCTCCCGGCCGCCGTCGCGGCCGCCAACGGTTTGTGGCCTCTCGCTGGTGCGTCACCGCCGACACTCACCCCGAGCGGCCAATAGCTGCGGGCGCAGCGGGAAGCCAAAAGCCACGGCGGGACCCGCTCCCGCGCATGCGCAGCGCAGCCCTGCCCGCCCACCGCCCCCGGAGCACAGCCGCGCGCATGCGCCACCGGCCGCCCTTCCCGCCTCCTGGGGCGGCTGAGCCCCGCCCCTGCCCCCTGGCGACCAATGGGGATCGGGGGAGGCTGTGACGCGCCGAACGCGGCGACTATAAAGTGAGCGCTGGGGGGAAGGGAGAGGTTTGCTTTCTTCCGTCTCTTTCTCGGGACTGTTTTAAATGGCATTGATGTTTTGCCCCCCTTAATTAGCCGGTTTCTGTCCGTCTTTGCAGAGCTTTATTGCCGTGGTTTTTCTCTCTGCAGGCTTACCTGGGGGGTTCCTAGTGCTAAAGCTCGTGTGGGAGGAGTATTGACTAAGCTGGGAGTGCTCAGGGAGCAGAAGACAGCTCAGCACGGCTGGTTTGACCTCCTTTCAACTCTTTTTGGATGTGCTGTACGAGTAGAAGGAGCAAGTGTGGGCTCTAGGGTAGTACCCCTGGGCTTGCAGTGCAGCCTGCTAAGATCTCTGCAGTTGCCTCAACCTCCAAACTAGTGCTAATCTTTCCTAACCTCTTTTTTTTTTTGTTTTTTAACTAATGCCTCATCCTTCAGAATCTCATGCAATGCTCATTTGCTTATTTGCTTTCATCCTCATGCTTTAGTTTTCTTTCCAAAAGGGACCATTTATCATAGGCGTGAGCCTCGCAGCAGTTGGGATTTGAAAGTGGTGTCATCTGATAACCTTGATTTATGAGGAGCATAAAACTGAGCCAAAACTTGTTAGTCAAGTTGAGAGAAACAATTCCGCCGCATGTATGGATGAAGCAGGAGAGGCTGTGCTAGGCTGCCTCTTTGCACCGAGCGTGTTCCCAAGGTCTGAGCAGCTGCTGCAATAATTGAAGAATTGCTCATGACTTACAACCCATCGGGCATGAAGGAGATAAGGGGTTGTCATGCTGAAATGCAAGAGCAAAGTAGAGCTCCTTTCTACGGCAGTTTCTTCTAGAAAAAGGAAAAAGCAATTTTATACTAGGAGCTAATTGTTGTAGTGACCAACCATATTGTGTCCTCCAGGACTGAAACCAGGAGGGCTGAGATTGTGTGGTCATATGTGGTGGTTTGGTACATGCGGGTGCATGGCCACATAGGAAAAGCGCTAAAAAAAATACGGGAAAATAATACAGGATTGCAAAACAGAAGACATGAGCACAGGAAGAAGAGGTAACATAGCAGCTGAATGCACTTTTTTTCCCCCTGCCTGCTGCATTTTACTGAACTGCTGCTTTACGCACAGGCTTCTGTGCTATGGGATCAGTTAGGGAGGTAATTTGCTTCCTGTCAAGTGCTTGCAACTTGCTGCAAACTGCTGACTATAATAGCTGGTACCAAGTTAATACCTCATTGTACATTAAAGACACCCAGATGTTTCACAGTATGTGTGTTGAATAAATTAAGTGTGAGTAGTGTGCTTCCAAATGTGTTTTCCAGTCTCCCTATTGGATTTTTTTGTCCTTCAGCATTTTCATTATGGAAGGGCTCTCCACAATAACATCTCTTCTAAATAGCTTTATCCTGCAGGTCAACAGGTAAAAAAAAAAATTGAAGACAGTCTATTAAGAGAGTAATTGAGATTATAGATTTTAGAATCCTCTACTTACAAAGTGTGAAAGAGGTCAAATATATGCTCCTCAATTATACTATGGGAAAAAAAGGAATATTACAAAACCTACACATGCTGGGTAAGAATTTTGTTTCAAGGGTGTTTTCTAGCAAATATGTTGTGGAATTATTTCTGCTACTGCTTAATTTACATATGTATACTGAAAAACAGGGATTTAGCAAACAGTCATTTCATCCTTTAATGTTTTCTACTTTTCTACTATATCTGTTTAAATTACAGTATTACAGGCCAGCATTATTACTTTCCCTTTGTGAAGTAGATGGTGTTCCTTTTTTAAAAGGTGAATAGTGATGCAGCAGCATTGGTGCATCTAGCCAAGCATATATAAAACTGGAGATAATGGCTCCCCTGTGCTTCAATTAATGGTCACATTTCTCTTGAGGGGGTGAAGAATGTTACATGAAGGAGTTATCTACAAATTCTCTAGATAATTGGGGGGAAATCTGAATTTCTTGTCAGGAACAGAATGTTTTCCATACATAAAAAAAATGTCCTGCAGTATGAATCTTTGTGAAAACACAGGTCTAAAAGAAATAATTTTCGTTTCATGTGTTTGAAGTTGAGGAGGGGTTTTGTGGCTGTGAAGTCTGCTGCTGAGGTGGCCCGCAGCGCATGGTCAAGAGCTCAAATCACAACATAGGCCTTCTGCATTCCCAGAAAGTGACGTTTGAGAGTGGGGCTGTCTGTACTTCCCTATCACAAAGGGTGTTTATTCAACTAGTGGATGAACCACTGCAAGAGGTCGAGGGGCACGTCATGTGGGTGTGCTCTGTGGAATGTTAAACCTGGCTATGAGATTAGGGACACAGGAGTTGCCTTTGTGTGCCCTGAGAGGGCAGATTGCCTACCTCGAAGGCAGGTCAAGTAAATCAGCATATGTAACCTATACCTCTTACTGCCACACAGGAGCACTTGCTGCTTTATTCATTAGAAATTCTTAACTTGGCACTCATGTCTCTTACTCTTCCAAGGGAAGGATGACCTTCCAGGATTTTCTGCGTCTTCAGCAGGGAAGCACTGGTTTTATAGGTTTTCTGAGATCCAGTAACAGAACAGTACAACCATGTGACAGCTCACCCTTGTGCAGGACTTGGCATCCTGCAAGAATTAAGTACTCTTCTTGAAAACCTCTAAAGGAAGAGCTTTAAAGAAAGTGTCATATTCAGAGAGATGCTAACACCTCCCACCCCAAGTCCTCTACCACCTCATTAGACAGTAATGCAGTTTTCTGTTTTGTGTCTCATTCTTGCTGATAACTGAGGCGTTGGAATGAACGGAGAACTTCTCTCAGTTTGAATTGGCCCTTCTCTGCATTCACTATTCCTCCATGTCGCATACCACATTAGCACGTGGTCTTCAGCCCTTCCCTATGGTTCATTTTGTTTGGATCTGTGATTACTTCTCCCATGCTGTTTTATCTCTTTTAGCACCTGACACCGGACTCCTAATTATCGTGACCACCAGGATGCGGTTTTGCAAAGGTTTTCAATCTTCCAGTTCATACAGTCTCAAAAATGCAGAGTGCCTTTGTTAAATAGTTCGCATTGAGCACATTTTTTTAATGCGTAAAAAACACAGGTGGAGTTTCCTAACAAGGAAAAAAGGCCAATCTTTATGTCTGAGACTGACTAATCTGTGATGGTCAGCCTGTGCAAGCACAGCCTGTTACAGTCTCTGCTTGAGACTGATTTGGAGATAAATTTTCTTGACAGATGTGGAAAGGTAGCTTTTGTTATTATACTCCGTGTCATGTAATAGAAGGCTGCAAAGCTATGCTTTCCAGTACCAAAGCAACTGTATCCAGAGCTGTGCCTGTATGAATTCTCCACATGCAGATTCTTTTCATAGAAAAAAAAATATGCTACGGTTTAAAATAAATATTTTTTTTTTAAAAGGCAAAATATGAGGTATAAAAAAAGATAAGTAGCTGGTAAAAGGATAATTACATGTAATTAAATTAAATATAATGTACATCCTAAAATTATTGTCACAGAAAGACAAAGAAATGGCTGTAAATTTAGATCTGGTTTTAGATATAAATGGTGTTGTCTTACAGGAGAAAAAAACCAACCAACCAAACAAACCTGTTTTCTTATGACATAGGTTCAGAACCTCTTGTTAGGGAGCCAACAACAACCTTAAGCATTGCCTATTCTCTGTCATGAATACCCCTGGGACTTTACCCAGTGTCCTTAGCCCAGCTTAATGGTTTGGGTCTCTGGAAAACAACCAGCATTGGGATGGTAAGAGCAGCACCAAGTGCTTAAGAACTCATTATTCATGCATGAACCATGCTGCTGCAAAAGGTCATTTTAAAATGGGCTCTCAAACTATTAGACAAATGAACTCCCCCAAAGCTTGAAGCCAACAGAACTGAGCTGGATCAGGTTTTTACAGACAAAACGGAGCCCTGTGTAGCTACACTGCTGCATGTCCTCAGAACCAGTTTGCATAATTACTCAGTGATGCCAGTGTATGCAGAATTCCACAACACAAACTTGGGGCGTGAGCATTCATTTACTAAAACTATTGTGATCTGTGTTCAGCCTTCTAAAATATACTGGAACCATAGACAGAATTTTCTCAAATTGTTATAATATGCGTATTGACTGCGTACACAAATAGGCCAATTATGCTCAGTCCAGTGAGTTTACAGCTGGTCTTTGCCAGCTTTTCTCACCTACTGTGCCATATCTTGTTTGGCTAACCTTCCTTTGTTTCGTCTTGTAATATCTACTTTTATTTAAATTCAGAAACTATACTGAACATTACTTGTTTTTTGCAGGTAGTTTCAAACAGAAAATAGAGTAGTGCTGGATTTTCTAGTATTTCATTTAAAAAACAGGTTCTAGTCCAGCAAGATCTCTTAAATGGCTTAAAATTTTACCTTGTAGAAAAAGACCTCTTAATGTGATTAAAAATGCTTTTTTACTTTAGCCCTACATTAGTAGTAAGCATCATATTTTCAGTATGTGATACAGATGAAACTGGGAGAAAACAATTTATTTTTTTTTCTAATTTCAAAATTATTACTTTTTCTCCAACCTAAATTGGCTTGGTTTCTATTGTTTGCCTCCTACTTTTGATTGCTTATGTTTATTATATAGTATACAGGAGCTGCTGGAGTTTTCTCAAGGTTCAATTTCCCTCAGATGTGCATCCCAATGACATGCTGTAAGCAATAAAATGAATGTAAGAACATCCTGAAGAATAGCTTAAGGCTTTAAGTCTACAAATCGCCAAAGAAGAGGTTAAATGTTCTGGATGAAATCATAAAGAAGTAAATGGTCAAGTCCTGCCAACTTAATGACTGATTCAATCAGAATTCCTTTTGATGTCTTAATACTCATTTATATATAAAGCAACTAAAAATGTGTGGTAGCTACTCCCTTTCCCTACTGCTGGCTTCTGCCACCTCTGACAACTGCTACAGTGGGTGGCATACAGTATAAGATACAGAATGCAGGTCTCCGCTCAGGAAAGGACATGTCATTATCCTTGGATATCTGTTATAATAACTTAATATTGTTTATGAAATACCAGCAAAATGTTCACAGTGTAAAAGAGTGGATCCTGGTTAGATCAAGGTCTTCACAGTCTAAATCAAACAGACTATATGATCAGACAGACTTGTGATATACCAGATTACACTTCTACCACAAATTAGCTTTGATGTTTTCTTTAGTAGAAAGAAGCTGATTATATTGATGGAGTCATTAAAAGGCTTTATGGAGGAAATATGTTTCAAAAAGAACCTTACAAAAGGAATGGATGGTGTAGAAATATTTATGAGAAATGCATCAAGAGAAGGAACATGTTAAAAACTGCAGAGTGAACAAACTTGTGTTTAGAAGCAAACAGTGAACATGGAGCAGTGATACACTGATTCTTATTGCTCCCATTTTACTCTTCTTAACATAAAACAATTCCTCTACAGATGTGGAGACATTTTCTGTCATAATTTTGCTAAACAATATAGAAACCAAGGAGGGGTGAAAGAACAAAGGGGCTTTAGTGTTTGGAAAGAGGTAAACTGAGAGAAGAAAACATGGAAGGAAAGCTGAATAATGGCTTAGATGCATGTTTGGTAAACTGGAGTCTGAGCTTCAGTTTTCTTCAAGACCATAGATTTTTGTGCTTGTGATCTTGGTTTAGTCTCTTTGGGACTGATATGATAAATGGAAGTAAGTCCCAGAATCCTGATCCTGAAAAGCCTTGCTAAAGTCTAGAAGAAGTTAGTATTTTTTAAGCCTAAACCTCTCTGAGCTTCAAGATTTGCTGCTCTTTACATGCTCCAGATGCTCTAACGTTGACAGGACTGAACAGCTCAGGATCTAAATCACAGAAGGGTTTGGGTTGGAAGATACCTTTAAAGGTCATCTAGTCTAATCCTTCCTACAATGAGCAGGGGCATCTTTAAGTACTAAAAGGCTGCAATAAGTTCTCCCCAGAACCTTCTCTCCACCAGGCTGAACAACCCCATCTCTCTCAGCCTTTCTTCATAAGAGGGGTCTTCCAGCCCTCTGATAATCTAAATCTGAACAAGATTCAGGAATTTGGTTGGTTGGTTGGTTGGTTGGTTGTTTTTTTTAATATAGGTCAACATCTGATGTACTCAAAGTACATGCCACACAACAACTGCACAGGGTTCTGCACAAAACACACTAATATTTTCTTTAGTGATTGGAGAGAAGAGACCATTGGAGACCAGGCCTCCTGTTTTTCATGGTTTTGTTTGAATAGCCTGATTATTCTCCTCACTCTCTCTATGGCCAAGTTAATAGTGAATTAAATTTTGCCCAGTGGCATGGCTTCACAGGAAGAGGCAGACAATCCCATCTTCCTAGAAAGAGCTATGCCTGGCAGTTAGAACATCTCGGTGGGAGTTGACTGTGGCTTGTATGAAAAAAACATTGAATCTTTCCCACTTCCTCCACAAGTGCTGGGACTACCAAACTGCTGTTAGGTTGATGCAGTTCCTACCACCTGCTCCTGTTGGGGGGGGGGGGGGGGGGGAGGCTTTTGCCCACTTTTTTTTTGAAAAATTGGGGTTGTTTT